>LAPY01006007.1:7602-20707 GCA_000970635.1 Eragrostis tef
GAACTTTCCTACTTCATATTTTTGAAAGCCAATATTGAATAGTTCCTTTTGTTATGAATGCTGCTATAAACCATTGCAGGGTATAAAACCGGTTGCCCTCTCCAAGGTCAAAGATGCCGAAGTAAGAAATTTCATTGAGAGCTGTCTAGCTTCAGCAGCTGATAGACTGCCAGCAAGTGAGCTCTTGAATAGCTCTTTCCTCCAGAAAGATGACATCAATGAAAAAGGCTCTATTTCAGTGCGCGAACCAGTAGCATTTCCACAAAATTTGGATCTGGATCTTGAGGCCACTCCAATTTTTGTTTCTATGGTATCAAATGGTGCTGTTAACGACGGTAAAGAATCTTTCAGCCTAGTACTTCGAAGGGGCGAACTTGTACTTGAAGGAAATATGAGTGTCACTAACCCTGTTACGTTGCTACTAAGACTTCCTGATCCAAATAATGGTAATCGTAGCGCCAAATTGTCTTTCGCAAAAAAAAAATTACTTTCGTTTCTACTGAGTGCTGACACGATATTCTTATTGTATTTTTTCCATTATAGGCAAGTGTAAAAACATTGAGTTCCAATTTGACCTGGAGAAGGATACCAGTCTTTCGTTGTCTACTGAGATGATTCAAGAGCTTGAGCTGCCCTCTTGGAGTGCCACTGTTATAGCCAAGTTGATAGATGGGTTCTTACTCAAAACAGTTCGTGGTTGGAGACCTTGTATTCAAATTGGCCAGATGATTCAAGTGGCACACAATACTGCATCAGCAAACGGAAAACTGTCTCGATCTTGCGGTGCGTCACAAGGATTTTTATAGAGTTACCATGGTTCGATGTAAGGGGTTATCCGTTCCTGCCCCTCTTGTACATACTCGTATTACAATGCGATGCATGGTGGTCGGCTGACGGCTGTACCTGGTCCTGCTAAGCACGTCATTTTTATATACTGCATATCTGATGATGGCGAAATTAAAGTTTGTACAGCTAATCAGATTAGTTGATGCACTTCAGTACTATTTTTGGCCTATTATTTTTTAGGAGTGGGTATTTTGTGAAATTTGTGTCAAATTAAGTGTTTCCTGATTTGGATGTATCAACGTCCCATCTGATTCCTGATTTTACGTTTCAAGTGAATTCCTGCATGCATTGAGCAACTAGATATTTTGGAACGCGCGGTCAAGGAATGCAATAAAAACATCGTAGTAACCAGATGATTCCCTATTTCCCCGCGCGCGCGTTGCTGCGGAAGAAAAATTATGTCTTGACAAAAAGCTAAGACTAGTAACACTGAAAAGCGATGTCCCTCAAAAAAAGAAAACATTGAAAAGCGATGAACACAAACTAAAATAGTGCACTTTTGTTGAAAAGCGATGGATACAAACGACAAAGGTTAATAGACAAAAGGATTACGGAGAAATTATTCTGAAAATGAATGCGATGCGTAGGAGAGATGAAGAAAAATCCTAACAGAATTTAATCTTAAATTACATCATGCTACCTAAAATAGAAGCGGAACACACTACGAACAGGCAAATGGCTGCCCAAGTTAACTTCTCACCGGAACGCTTGTGCTTCCACTCACAGCGATGTGAAAGTGAAACACATTATCTACAGACACAAGAGCAAAAGACATCAAGCCATGGGTAAGGGAAGGAAAATGAGATAGCATTAAACACTAACGTTTGCGTTTGTGGAAAGACATTAAGTAGTACATTAATTAAGATTTATCATGCGTAATAAAAGCAGATATAATAATACCAAGTCAGACAATGGAAGGCAAATTCACATCATAAATATCGTACGTGAAAGGATGAGATAGAAAGTGACAGGATAGAGTGGGCCATCCCATATTCCATCCCGACTTCCTGCGCAAATCTCCTCTGCGTCTCCCGCCAAATCAATTCTAGATGTACCAAATTGAAACATAAAACCCTAAATTCACGCTAAATTGCTCCCAATTGTCATCTTGCAAAACTTAGGCCGCAGACCACCGCACCAGCTTTTGTGAGATGACCCAGAAATACAAAAAGATTATGTGCATGCGTCTTAGGGAGTTCATCGTTGGGGGTTTTGTTAGTTCTGCCCCGCTCTAATCAAAACACTTTAATGTTTGGACCTAGTCTCTGATATTCGCCATGTCCACGTTGTAGCCAACGGTACCCTCATCGATATCAGATCATTTTGTAATTATGTTAAAATTTATATGAAATGCTTACAATCTCATAGGCTGGGTATTTTTGTTTCTTCTAAGCTTAATGTATATATAACCGAGATTACGATTTCGTCGTGCCAATGTTTGCAGTAGACTGTTATAGGATTTCTCTAAGCTCTATAATATCTTATTAGTTATATTGGATAATTCAAATAAACGGCTCAGACTAGTCCGTTTCATAGGCTTCTAAAACAATATGTAGTGGCTATATAGAGAATTTAAAGTCTAAAATAATATACAAATTCTTTTTTTAATGTACTATGCAAATTCTTATTTTCATAACCTTAGTTTTTCATAAAAAAAAAACTCAAAAGATTTTTGTAACCCTAATTTCGCTCCTTTAAAAACGCAGGTACGGAGAGTCGGAGAGAGCCTCCCGCAACGGCTCCATCTTTTCGCGAAAGGAGAAACAAGAGCCGCCTCTGCCCAGTGTCGTCCCCCCGGAGACGAAACGTGGCGCGCGTTTTGCGCATGGTCGCGACGTGCCGTTCCCATCCTGCCAGGTTCACTGGACTGGAGCCGAGCACAGGACAAGGCAGCCGCTTGGCCTTCCCATCCCTCCCCAATTCCTTCCTTTCGAAGCTCAAGGGGGAGAAGGGCGCGAGGTTCCGGTAGCGTCTCTCCCATTCCTCCGACCCTGTTTCCTTGGCCGGAGAAGCTTTTGTAGGTGCCGCGCGATGGTACGGATCCTCTCTGCCGATTTCTCTATGCTGCGCGTTTCCTTTTCTGTTTCCTATTTGGTTGGTGTCGATGGTAGAAGACTGCATTCAGATCGCAGATTAAGCGGACGAACATATATTATTTTGCTGTTTGGGAACATAAGCAGACGTTTCCTCGGATTCTAGAAGGGCGCGAGGAGTAGATTTGTTTAGTAGCGAGGGGAATCTAATGGGGACACATGTTTTTTTTTTCTTGGATTAAAATGGGGGCACATGTTGTTAGAGCCAAATGTCTGCATTTGTGCGTGGGGTTGGTCCATATTTGAGAAGGGTTGCCGGATTTGGCCACCCATGGGGACCAGAGGAGGGGGTGAGAGCAAAGTTGCTTTTGCATGTGTTGTATATGCCGATGCAGAGTGGGGGCATGTCTGGAAATTCTGGAATAAGAACTGCTATAAGTACGTCCCCGGCGTCCAACCGTCTTGGTTAGCAGGCCGTTTAGTTATCAGGAGCAGTCGGATGTGTTGTTCAGTTATCACGCCGCCATCTCAACACATGCACACGTGTTCTGCTGTTTGGTCAGATACAGTAGTCGGACAGGCCAGTCGGACAGGTCTTGCTTCCCGAGCCTGGCCTAATATCCGGTGTTCAATTTAGGAATAGCTTATTGTGAGCGTTCCGCAACTTAATAAGGTGAGGGTAGCACTATTTATCCCATCTGCACTTTAATAAAACACTGAATGGATGGCTTCCCTGATGTGGTCTCATTTTTGGAAATAGTTATTGTTAGTGGTCATCGCGACTTCTCCGCTGCCAGATGGCTAAGTGGTCACGCATGTACCATCAGATGATGTGGAGCTAATTCTTTTGTCTCATTATAGCTCTCCAGTCCAGTGCATACATAACAAATGTTATGTGTTGATACTTAGTAGCTTATGGTGTCTTGGATTACAGCACGTGCATCGCTATGTGAATACTTTGATCCTACATACATACGGTTCTAGGGATGTTTATTCTCAAGTTTGCAAAAATATGCAACCATTCATGAGGAGGTTTTAGATTCAACAATGAGTAGATTGACCTCTAAGGAACATTAGCATTTTACCCTTTTTTGTATATGCAAACTTTTGTTCTGACGCATCATAAATATTTATGGTAGATCTTTTTTTACGGAAATACAATAGGGGTTTGTTCTGACGCATCATATATATAGTATAGTATGCATCAGTAAAAGTAAAACTGTTTACTGTAGGCTTTCAAGCATAATTATGGTAGATTTTGATAGTTTAATGAATTGTTTCGCTGCATATCATGTTTGTATTTTTTCCCAGCATGTCAAATTTTCCTTCAGCACTTTGTTTATTTTTATTTGCAAAGAAATTCGAGTGTATGTTCATAGTACCTCGATTACTTACTTGAATGTAATCAAGTGTAGCCAGCTAAGATATTAAAATAGTTATTTATTCTGGGAGGAATTTTTTTGTCAAAATGTTGCTGACTAAATTGAGTTTTTGTGTCTTTATACTGCCTTTTTTTAGTGATAGTCAACACATACTGTTCTTTTAGAGATTGTGTATCAGCTGCTGTTTCACTCTGATAGAAATGTGAGTAGCTCCTATGTGGAAAATTTGAGAAATGCTACAGAGAAACGGCTTGCAACAATGTATATATTTTGTACTGCTCAGATAGAGGGTTTGATAATCTTCTTTCTTCCAAGAAACGTGAGAAGCTTATTTGAGGAGAGGAAAATGTGACAAACGCTACCGAGGAAGCCACTAGTCATTACAAGTTGTGAAAAGAATAACATATATTGGATGTGCTTGTTTTTGCCATATGTCTGGTTATTTTTATTTAGACATTTTTAAAGTGAATGAAATTTATATCTTTAGGTTTTTCTACAGGATGTGGTCTGTGAAGTGTGTGGTGCTGTTGGCTTCAAACATCTTCTTGTACAATGTAGCAACTGCAAGAATTCTACTAGGCACCGGTAACTTCTTTTGTTCTCTAGTTTCTTACTAATCATGCTTTTCTAAATTGTTGACATGCATACATCGTTGTATATTTTGTAGCGACTACATTTTATGGGAACAATTAGTTATGCATATGTGTAAATAGGTCTACTAAGAATAAACAATGTTCTCTTTTTCATAATCTCATGCTCTACAATAGGAAGTAGGAACACAATATTGTTAAAAGTAGGCATTTTTACAAAGTTAATGATGAACTTCAAGTTTCGATATGGTTGAATTATGTGTGGTTTCACAACCAATGATAAGTGTCTAAATGACATTTTAACAGTTCCCACGTGCTTCCCACGTGCCTTGATGGGGTCAAATGGGTGGCCAATAATCTTCTATCAGCTGCTCAATCATTACAACTAGGTGTCATTCTAGATTCATCCCCATCCCTTGCCAATGCCATAGTTGTCCACCGCATCATCCGCTCTTTTTTCCAAGCTCGCCCTAGCTGCTTTATCAAACTTCCTCATCATCTGCTCTTGCTATCACCTCCCACTACAACAAGCTTCTCTTTTTTGATCGACATCCCTCATTTCCGTAAATTGGGGGAGACAAGATTCCCGTCCAACGAACCTTAATCTAAATGGGACATATCCATGTCAAGGTCTTTGACATATCGTCTATTTCAACATATGGTGTCTGTTATCACCCAACTGCTCACTTGCTTATGTGAGGTGTCAATAGCAATTAAGATATTGTTTGAAATGGTAAAATGCAAACACGCCAACAACTTGGTGGTAAGTCCTCCAGTTGGTGCAGGAGTTTGCGCAAATAAAAAGACTTCACTCAATGATTCTCTCAAAATACATGGGTCAAGACTCGACCTATGGAGGGCGGGCACTTGTGTATTTGGTAGGGTACTCAAATCATGGGTCAAGGCCTAATCCATAGGGGGGCAGCTTCCCTTAATAGGAGGTTGTGACCTTTTTTTGGCCTAGTGATGAATTGCCTCTCTTATAGACAACCCTTGGGAAATCTTTCTTTGCATGGGCAAGTATATTTTTTTTTTGGAAAAGGAAAATGATAAATTTTGGGACACTCGTCTCGTCTCCGACCATTAAAATGTGTATGCCCACGAGGCAAATGGTCCGTTCGATTCCAAGTGTGTGCCATGTTAGGCTTGCGGACATGGATTGAAAAATTTATCAAATGAACTTATTGCCCTTTATTTATGATCTTTTAGTATTCAAGTACCTCCTCCGTTTTAAATTATATGCAGTTGTTGACTTTCAGACATCATGTTTGACGGCTTGTCTTATTAAAAAAGTTATACAAGTATTATTTATTTTGTTATAATTTGTTTATCATGAAATATACTTTAAGCATGACTTGATTTTTTAATACTTTTATAAAAAATTAAATAAGACGAACGGTCAAAGGCGATGTCTAAAAGTCAACAACTGCATATATTTTGAAACAGAGGGAATACTAGACTTTGGATAAGGTTCCATTCAAACTTAATTATTTTTACTAACAATAACTTTTGAAATATTTAGTTGGAAAACACATAATTCATATGCATTGATAGAATATTGTGGTGATATTTTTTTTTTGAAAATCTAATAGAAAAGTTGTGTGTTGGAGACCTTGTTGGTGAGTACCCCCTCTGTCCACAAATATAGCGACATTCTAGTTTTGTCTTAAGTCAATTTTTCTTAACTAAAAGAGTTATATATTATGAAAGTCTATTTAATAGTGAATCTAGTAAAATCATTTTCATGATGTCAATCTTTATGGTTTTCTTGTTATGAAGAGTCAAAGTTAGAAAGTTTGACTTAGAACAAAACAAGAATGCTACTATATTTGTGGACGGAGGGAGTACTAGATTACTAGAGAGAACACTAGATTGGTAAGTTGTGTTGTTTATGGATTGGAAGTGGTAGTGTTTGCTTTGAGAAGAGTCGACAAAGCTAACACGGAGCACATTTAGGTGGATGGGCTATTGAAATTCAAAACCCATAGCCACCTAAGTAGTTTCCCATTCCTTCAAATCCAACAAGCATGCAGCTAGCACTTTTGTTAATTTTTGGTTTTGTTGTTTCTAAGAAAAGATTGTATCCTCATGCGGCGTGTTTTTTGTGGTTTTGTAGATATTGTATGGATACTATTGATTATGATGGAGTCATAGAGTGGTTGTGTGATTATTGCCTTCCAAAACACAACCAACTCATGGAATCATTAGAAGTCTTTCCTAACCGAAGACAACTAAATCATATATACTTGGATTCATCTGAAATTAATGAATCAGATGTGGATAGAGTGGAGGTGACAATGGAATTGCCGTCATGGGGACATCGTCGAAATAGATCAACGAAGGCAAAAAAGGATAGTAGTAAACATTTTCAAAATGGAGGCACATTCAACTCTTCTGAAAAGTTTGTCGGGAAAATGTTGGAGCACAACAATGTTGACAAGGTAGTGGAAAGTAAAAATGATCACTTACCTTGTTCGTTAGAAAGTGTCGATGGTCCAAATCATCCAGCTTCCAACCCTACTTCAGAAATTAAAGAAGACATCAATGTTCATAAGACAATGGTTGGTTTTCAACCTAGTATGAACTCTATGGAGGGGCTGGACCTACCAAAGGGAAAAGATAGCTGTTTTGTACTGAAACATGCTGAAGAATCCATTTCTCAAGGAACTAAAGCTGGGTTATTTCCTTCGACCAATGATATTGAGAGATGCCATCCATTCTCTTCCAATGGTTCTGGTCCCATATCGCCAAGTATGGAGCAAACAGATGGTTCTAGTCTTATGTTGGAGCCAAGTTTGGAGCAAACAGATGGTTCTAATCTTATGTTGGAGCCAAGTGTGGAGCAAACAGATGGTTCTTATCTTGTGTTGGAAAGTGTGGAGCAACCTCATCCTTTAGAAGTGGTTAAACCAGATGGTTCAGGTCATTCAGCTTTGGGCCCTGCCTTAGAGAGTGAAGTTATTGGTTTGGAAAATTCAATGGGAGGTTTAGGATCTACTTTGAACTCCATGGAGTGGCTGGACCATCCAAAGGAAAAAGACAGCTGCGATTCTTCGTCGAAGAATGTTGCGTGTTCCATTCCTCAAGGAACGATGAATGGATTATATCCTTCAATTTATGATGTTGAGCGATCGCGTCCCTCTGTTACCGATGGTTCTAGTCCTTCAATACCAAGTGAGGGAAACGTGGGTGGTTCTAATCTTACATTGGAAAGTTGGAAGCAACCTCCTCCTTTGGAGGTGATTTACCCATTGGTTAATATGCCGATGAGTATCCAAGGATCAAAGTCTTCACCACATCACTTACAGCCAGTGCAAGGATTAGATCAAAATATTCAGAATGATCCTCTGAACCCTTCCAAGGAGCTCTCGGATTCAAGGTCAATGTCAAAAGATATAGGGCCATCATGCTCCTCAAATGGACAAGGCAGCTCAAATGTTGAGAAGGATGGTCTTGATGGGAGAATATTCTTGTTAGACAATATAATCCCTGCATTGGAAAATCTCACGGGGTCAAGTCTCTCTATGGCAAAAGACTGCTTGCTTTTTAATGCAGATAACTCAGATGAAGGAAATGTATCAGATAAGCAAGGTCAATCAGTGGTAATGTCACATCAAATCATCTCGAGTGGTGAAGTTCATTGCAGCAGCAGTTGTCTGAATGAGAGAAGTGAGTCATGGAAAGTGAATGAAAGTTCAAGTCCCAAATCAGCTCCGGCGGGAAACCAGCAAGGAAGTAACCTTCAAAATGATGTACAGAAGACTTCAATTCATGCTGACAAAAACTTGGTTTGTAGACAAGTCTCGCAAATGGAAGGCATTAACAGTGAGAAGTTGCCTTCTGAAACTTGTAGTCCCTGCAAGGCAACCGAAAGTAGCTCTGAAAAGCGACATAATCGACCAAACAGACATAGTCGACATCTTGCTAAGAACCGGAAATCCAAGATCATAAATGCTGATCCTGCACGGTTGATAAGTGATAGGTCATCAAAGCAACTGGGTGTTACTCACCCAAGTGCTTCCTTGGAGTTGTCTTCAAAATCAAAGGAAGCACGTGATGCCAATGGTACAGAAGCAAGATGTTCTAATGCTCGTCAAACTTTTGAGAATGCCGTGCCAAAGAAAAGAAAAGTACTTGTACCATATAACAAAGATGAAGATGCTGAAGCAAGGCAGACGGAAGATTTGGACCAATCCTATGAGAACGATGGACAAGTGAAGAAGAACAGAACACATGCAGAAAATGGTGTGATGAACCCGACAATATCTGTAGAAAATCGTGCTGAAGCGCACCCAGGAACTTCGAATGATCACGTTGTGCCAAAGAAACGAAAAGGACTTGTTTTACCATATAACAAAGATGAAGTTGCTGAAGCAATGCAGGCGACAGATTTGAACCAATCGTGTGACAATGATGGACAAGTGAATAAGAATAGACCACATGCAGAAAATGGTGTGATTAACCTGACTAGATTTGTAGAAAATCATGCTGAAGAATTATGCCCAGTAATCTCTAATGATCACGTTGTGCCAAAGAAACGAAAAGGACTTGTTTTACCATATAACAAAGATGAAGTTGCTGAAGCAATGCAGGCGACAGATTTGAACCAATCGTGTGACAATGATGGACAAGTGAATAAGAATAGACCACATGCAGAAAATGGTGTGATTAACCTGACTAGATTTGTAGAAAATCATGCTGAAGAATTATGCCCAGTAATCTCTAATGATCACGTTGTGCCAAAGAAACGAAAAGGACTTGTTTTACCATGTTACAGAGATGAAGATGCTGAAGCAATGCAGGCGGCAAATTTGAGCCAATCCTGTGAGAATGATGGACAAGTGAAGAAGAATAGAACACATGCAGAAAATGGAGTGATGAACCCGACAAGATCTGTAGAAAATCCTGCTGAAGCGTTGAGCCCAAGAATTTTGGATCATCAATATGCCGATAATCATACGCAGGCAAAGAAGAAAAGCATAGAGGCCAATGATGATGGAAATGCACTTTTAGGGGATCCAAATGGTGGGTGTGCTCAGAAGGACAATGCACAATTAACATCACAAGATGTAGTCGCAGCGGAGCACAATAGTCTATCAAGGATGCCAGTCATTTCAGCACCTACCGACCAACAGTGCGATATTTCCACACAACCTATTGAGAAACCATATTGGACGTACGTTAGATGCCCGTCGCCCCTTTCTAAAGAACCCTTCAAATGTTTTTTTTCCCTCGCAGTGCTAATAATTTCACTTTTCATGTTGATAGTGGAGTCATGAAGATTGGCCAGGAGTACATTTCATTAGCTGCACACCTATCAAATCAAGCATGCAAGAAGGTGCAGGAATTATCAAGATCATTACCCCCAGTGATGAAAGTTACGAATCATTCAAAGTTGAAAGCCTGGTCAAACAGATGGGAGGAATTGGAACCTACTGCTAAAGACATTGGCTTGTATTTCTTTTCTGATAATATGAGGTTTGTTGATCTACCTACGTATACTTGCTTGTTTTTATTCATTTGTTCAGGTACATCGGTATACCAGGTTAAATGTTTCTAATGCTTCTCTAGGCCAAATAAAGACCTGGACCGACTAGTGAAGTATGTCACTGATCATAGCATAGTTCTGAAATATGTTTTTGGCTTCGTCAAGCTGCTGATCTTCCCTTCTGTTTTTCTGCCTGAGCAATTTCAAAGTAAGTATCATACTGCAGATTTCAGTATAATGGTTCCACCTGATTTTCATTTCTAGTCATATAGTAAAACAGCATTGACATTGGTATTGTATCGCTTGTAATTTTGCATGATTACTGTCTGCTTGGAAAGTTTTTGCATTCTTGCACCAGAGTACATGGGTTTGGAGTCAAGACAGCCTTGCACTATGATTAATAGTTTTCCATTAACTTGTTCTGTTGTTTTGTAGTGTTCCAAGGGAAACACTATCTGTGGGGTGTGTTCAAGCGTAGGATGGCTACGAGCAAAGGAGACCCCCTGGTGAGGAAACAAGATCGTACACCTCAGGCTGCGATGAAAAGAAAAGACCGACAAGACAAGGTGCAGGGTGCCACTCTGGATCAAGAAAAGCCTGTTTCCAAGCATAGCATTCCGAACGACAGCCAACCATCACCAGGCACTGTCAATGGTGTTGGCACTAAGACCATACCCTGTCATGATGAGGAGGCCCGGTCCAGTTCAGAAGCTCCTGCGCCTGAGGTTTTGATCCACATCAATTTGCAGGCACCAAGATTGGAGCACTATATTCGGGAGCTGGAAAAGGAAGGTGCACAGTTAGTTACTGGGAATGGGTCTGTCAGGATCTAGCATGCTATTTAATCGGAACTAACCACAAAACCTGCTTGATGCTCAAGATCAAGTTAGGTGATCTTTAACCCTGTAGGACGCATGTAACTGAAGATGATGAACATCAGGTCTCCAGCTTTATGCTGCCTCCATACCCGTACCAGTTGACCATCTAAATGCAACTCATAGCTTAGTTTTGTTATGCATCAGGTGGCACAGATGCTGTACCAAGTTTGATGTTTTGTATGTCATTGGCATGGTAAAATGCTGTATATTTTCTGCTACAGATACAGATATCTTAACACCTTTGGAACAAATTTGTTACCCTCTGCCGTTCCGTTTACCGCCTTCGGTTGAAGCATGTGTTTTTTTTTTAATTCTTAAGAATGTTATGAATCAGCATAGCATAGCTATTGTGAATCTTAATTCTGGATAGAAATTGTGCAAGTATGATAGTATATGAACAAAAAGTGCGTGTTGACTGATATTTTACACCTGTTCTCTGTAGCTATTGCACATTCACCACACATGCTTCAAGTTAAAAGAACATAGATACGACTGTCCTCAACCTTGGAAGAACGAACGATAGTGTCAACTGTGATTGGAATTTTATCACAAGAAGAAGCATGTTCAAACAGATCAACGATGACAAACATTGTATTCCATCAATCGATTTGTGTACATTTGTTCTCACGCGTATGCTGACTCTGAATTGGTGAGTTTATGAGAAACATCGAGGAGCTAAGAACGTTCAGCAGGGTGGGAAACCCTGCTTGATAAACAGAAACTCAACACCATCTTTTCAAGATCTATGCGGCGCTCAAGTGCTCGCTACTGCCGCTCTACACAACCTTCCCCTTTTTTTTTCCCGGAACTTGTTGGAGGCAACTGGCAAGAGCCGCGATGTGGATTGAAGAAACCATCTCCCTGGCTTCTGTTCTGCCATTATCGCGACCAGCCTGCAACTGTCAGCAGCAACTTTGCTACACCTCTTCTGCAATGGCCATGTGCATCAAAATTTAGCCTTCGTCTTAATCGCGCACAAACAAACGGCTCCTTGATCTTACTCATGTAATGCTGTCATAATAAGGCTCTTCTGAATTCCTTGTGGTACTGAGAAGAGTGTCTGAAACATCGACAACAAGGACGAAGGCGTGGTGGTCGATGGGGAGGGAGTAGGAGCGGCACGAAGAAAGAGGCTGCAGCGAGCAACGCGGCCGCCACGCATCGTTTCGGGATCGCATTCCTGGTTTCGGAATCCTCTGAGAGGCGCAGGCCACATGAGCGGACCAGACGGCGCCGCCGCCGTCGCTGGGGGCAGCGGAGGTAGAGAGGGAGCAGGGCTCGTGGCCCGTGTCCTGAGGAGTAAGCGAGGGAGCGGAAGGAGGCGCATGCGAGGAGGATCACTAGGACGGCCACGATGAGGGGCGCCGCCGCCCACACGGTCGCCGGGAAACCCATGTCGCCGGCGGCGGACGGGAATGGGATGGGGAGAGCGGTTACGGCTGCGGAGGGACTAATGTGCGAAAGATGGGGTCGTAAAAGGGGCTTTATGTAAATAACTGGATCGTGATTAATAATCGCGATCCGGATCAGGGGGTTATATGTAAATATTTGGATCGCGATCCAAATAAGGGGGTTAAGTGTAAATATTCGGATCGCGATTAATAATTGCGATCCAAAACAGGGGGTGTTCTGCATCGACGTACTTCTCATGACACCAAGGAGTGCAATGACTACCAGTCCCTGGAACAGAGAAGGTTTGCCGAAGGGAAGATCAGGCTCCGCGAGGAACACAGGGGCTACGGCAGGAACAATGGGCCGCCTCGTCAAGAGAGGCAAGATCATGATGATGAGGAGGAGAGATTCCCTGAGATCAATAGGATCTTCGGGGAGAGTTCGGCGTTGGCATCCCGGACCCAGTACAAGAAAATCTACAGAGAAGTGCTAGCTG
>LAPY01006012.1:0-21723 GCA_000970635.1 Eragrostis tef
TTGTATTGTCAAGCTTCTGGACAGATGGTCAATATGGAGAATTCTTCAATTCACTTTGCAAAACGCTGTCGACAGAGCTTGAGGGATGCGATAAAGGACGATCTGAAGGTCCACAATGAGGCGCTTAGTCAGAAGTATCTCGGGATGCCGTCGGATGTGGGGGGAGGTGACTTCGGTGGTGCTAAGGATCCTGAGGAGGGAGGATGATGCTTCGTCGATCAACGACACAATGATAGTGTTGATACCAAAGGTGGCGAGCCCCGAGGAGCTGGGTCAGTATAGACCAATTAGCCTTTGCAACGTTCTGTATAAGATCGCATCCAAGAAAGTTGCAAATAGACTCAAATTGTGTCTTCCTGAGGTCATATCTGAGGAACAGTCGGCTTTTGTCCTTGGTCGGCTCATCACAGATAATATAATCACGACTTATGAGTGCCTCCACTTCATGAAACGGAAGCGGGCAAAGGATCTCAGGTGCTGTGCTTTGAAGCTAGATATGAAGAAGGCATACGGCCGAGTGGAGTGGGCGTATCTGCGTGCTATCATTCTCCGCTTGGGTTTTCATCGGATCTTCGTCGATATGGTGATGCGACTGGTAACAACTGTTTCTTTTTCAGTCCTGTTTAATGGCGTGTGCCTTGATAGGTTCATACCTACGAGGGGCATACGCCAGGGTGACCCTATTTCTCCCTATCTCTTCCTGTTGGCAGCGGAGGGCCTTTTGTGCCTGCTGAAAGCAAGAAACCATTCATCAGCTCTCAATGGAATCAAAGTGGCCCCGTCGGCCCTGACGGTGAATCACTTACTCTTTGCCGATGATAGCCTGCTGTTTTTTAGGGCGACTAGGGAGAATGCTCGGGAAATCAAGGAGGTGCTGCAGTTGTATTGTCAAGCTTCTGGACAGATGGTCAATATGGAGAATTCTTCAATTCACTTTGCAAAACGCTGTCGACAGAGCTTGAGGGATGCGATAAAGGACGATCTGAAGGTCCACAATGAGGCGCTTAGTCAGAAGTATCTCGGGATGCCGTCAGATGTGGGTGCGGCTACCTATGGTGCTTTTAAATATCTGAAGGACAGAGTTTGGGAAAAGGTCCAGGGATGGATGGAACAGTGCCTTTCTGCTGGCGGCAAAGAAGTTTTGATCAAGTCAGTGGCTCAGGCAATTCCAACATACTCCATGTCATGCTTCAGGCTTCCAAGAGGTTTGTGCCAACACATTGATGGTTTGTTGCGAAGCTTTTGGTGGGGAAGCAAGGAGGGCAAGCGAAGGACATGCTGGGTAGCATGGGAGGACATGATCAGACCAAAGTACTTGGGAGGCCTCGGGTTCCGGGAGATGGAATTGTTCAATCTAGCTTTACTTGCTAAACAAGCTTGGCGCATCCTACAGGACGGGAACTCTTTGAGCGCGCGCGTACTTAAGGCGGTGTACTTCCCGGATCATGAGTTTTTGCAAGCCAATTTGGGTTCCTCACCGTCAAGAATCTGGCGGGCCATTATTGACGGCAAAGAGGTTCTCACACAGGGGCTCATCCGACGCATTGGGACAGGGGAGACCACCGATATTTGGACCATGAATTGGTTACCCCGCGATGGCCTGCTGAAGCCTGTTGCGGCGATGGGAGATAACCCACCGGGGAGAGTTAGCGACCTAATTGATCAGTCGAGTATGTCTTGGGACCAAACGAAGTTGAATCAATTTTTCTTCCCAATGGACAGTGAAGTCATCTCCAACATACCACTCTGCACTCGTAGACAGGAAGATTTTTGGGCCTGGCATTACGAGAAGAGCGGGATTTTCTCTGTACGATCTGCTTACAGAATGTTAGTGGTTAACAAGCAGCGCAACACTGCTTATTTGGAGAGTGTAGCAGGAAGGTCAGATACACAGGCGGTGGAGAAGGAGTGGACGACGCTGTGGAACGTCAAGGTACCATCCAAGATCAAGGTTTTCCTGTGGCGGTTGGCCAGGCAGTCTCTACCTACGGCTGATGTCTTACATCACTGGAACATGAAACCTCAACCAGCGTGCGCCTTGTGTGGGTCTCCGGATTCGTGGCGACATGCACTTCTGGAATGCAATATGTCCAAGTGCGTATGGGCGCTGGAGAGGAAGGAAATTACTGAACACATATGCGAGATTCAGGAGACGGATGCAAAAGGCTGGCTCTCGATGGTGATGAGCTCAATGCAGCAGGACGACCTCACGCGGGTGCTAGTCACACTCTGGGCAATTTGGTATGCAAGGAGGAAGGCGATATATGAGGAGTCCTATCAAAGTCCGCTCTCGACAAATTGTTTTGCCAAGCGGTTCATCCAAGACCTGGAGTCTGCTGTTCAACAGCCGGCAGCTAGGGCACCAAAGGTAACAGCCAGGCCACCTCGTTGGATTCCTCCTCCAACGGGCCTCATGAAGATAAATGTTGATGCCGCTACGGCCAAGAACACAGGAAGGGCAACATATGCAGCAGTTGCGAGAGATATTGCTGGCACTTTCCTAGGTGCTTTTGCAGTGGTTCTTATGGGACTGACGGATCCGGAGACTCTGGAAGCTATGGCAGTGCAGGAAGGTTTGGCGCTTGCCGCGGACCTAGCGCTCCGGAATTTCAGAGTTGCGTCCGACAACGCCAGTGTGGTGAGAAGCATTGCTGGATCGGGAGCAGGACAATATGGCCAAATAGTCCAGGAGATACGGGCGTGAGCGACATCCTTTGCGTCTACAAGTTTTGTTCATGAAGGACGCCTGTCCAATGGCGATGCACATCGATTAGCTAGAGGCTCTTTATTTGAGAGTTTAGGCAGGCATTTGTGGCTGCTAAGTCCGCCCGATGGCGTTTGTAACTCGTACAACATTGCTTAATAAAGTATGAGTTCCTCAAAAAAAATTGTTACAATCAAATACTCATGTTGAAAGACATTAGTCCTCATTAGCTCAAACAGTGCCACTTTATCAGGCCGCAATATTCCACGACGCATAGGAAAACCTGCTGACTTCTCCAGCATCTTCAATAGAATCTACGCACCATTTGTATGATCTTGATCCATGCCATCGAGCGTCAGCTTCACAAAAGATACTATATTCCTTAGCACGAAAGTACCATCACAGCGAACCAATAAATCCTCTAGGGAAAGATTTCTAAAGCAAAGATCCTTGTAGTGGTAGATAAATTTACGACAACTATGAAACTTCTTGTGGGCAACAAATTTGTTGCCATTTGAAACAATTATACATTTTGTCCAATCACATATTCATGCGTTAAGGCTTTGGTCTTCATAAGGTTAAACATCATAACTTTATTTGATTGCAATATGCTAGTAACAAGTTTGCCAACTGATTTTTCGAGCAAGGGCTGCACAAATTCAGCAGCATTTGCATGATCCTTGTCCACATTTTCTGGGTCAATTTCACAAGTTATATAATACCTCTCAACAGAAATAAACTATCATATAGATACAATTGTGTCAATCACAACTTGACACCCGAGCCAATATTATATAACCATATACATATAGAAGTTAAAATTGCCCCATCCAAATATAAATTAGTTAAACGACGATGTAAAGGAATTGTTAAGTGTTGTTTGTGAAACTTGATGGTCTATTGAACATCTCTTCTTTGATTGCCACAATGTTAGATTTACTTAGAGATTGATATAATATAGTTTTATTTCACTCAACGTTTGATTGTACATTACATGTTGAACGGAAGTTACAAGGGATGGATAGGAAACTTAAATATCAAGTTTTGGTTATGGCATGTGCCATTTGTTGGGCAGTATGGCTGAATCGTAACGTTGAAGTTTTTAATCAACACAAGTTTTTTGTTCTTTGTAGATATTCAGGCCGAGGAAACATAATGTATGATTGTGGTCCCTATAGCAAAAGTAGGAGTAAGACCACGAATAAAGTGACAACATCATCTTCTTGAGTCTACAATGATGGAAATACTTACCTTCTCCTCCAAATAATTTTTAAGTATTTAAAATTTACCACCTAACAACTTCTTAAATACTTATCTCCATAAGATTTTAATAGACTACTTTTTGTTTATTTAATAGCTTTAAGATTTTCAACCATAGAATGGTTCCAACTTCATTTAGCTTGATGTGATTGGTTTTTTCTCTACAGTCAACTCGTTACATGTTTAAATGGGGGTTTTTATATGGCGGAGAGTTAGTATCATAGTCACATAATTACAGAAAAGATGACACCATTTTTCTGACATGCACAAGATTCAGCACGAGGTAGACAACAACACCGTAAAAATGCTTCCTCTTTGCACACCGTCAGGAGATGGGTCATGTACGCTTCCTAGGGCTGAACCACGACTCATTTCCGGTGTATCCAGAGTTGCTAGCAGCAGAGGTAGAAAAACTATCAAAGTCAAAGGCAGGGACAATGGTTGGACATTGAACATCTCATAGTGAACAAACCGATGCATTGTGACCCATTGTGAAGCCAAGTCGCAGACAAAACTGTTGTGCAAAAGGGCAGTGGAGGATAAGGTGATATATCGGGAGTTTCAGTGGACGACGAGCAAATATCACATATATCCTCTTTGACAAGATTCTTCATGAGCAAGTTGGAATTGTACTGTATTCGCCTTTGGACTAGTAGCCACATGAAGAACTTCACTCGAGGCGGCGTGCAGTTTCTTCCAAACAAAAGCGTGGAAGTACACAACCTTTCATATCCAGCAAAGACCTCGTACGCTTATCTATGGTATCACTCAGTTGAGTTTGTTTGATGATTGCAGTCACTTCGGTGTATTCTATTTATGCAACTTAAGTCAGTCTGGCCACAGTCATACTAGGTATGCATGCAACACTTGAACGCATGCTCGGTGAAAAAAGAGAGGAAAAAGCAAAGAGATATCGAAGAGTGTATATGAACGTGCATCGCCTCTTCGTCATTACGTACCAGGTCATTACTTTCCTATATCGCATTGGTCGCAGCGCAACCAAAATATAGTATGGATCGATTCTTTCACAATATGTTCAATCGTTGGAACTTCCCTTCAAAAACCAAAAAAAAAGGGAAAAAAGTCTATTCGAACTAACTCTCTTCTCTCTCCTTTTCTTCTTTCCTCCACGTAGGACTACGTGGACTCCTCTTTGGGACGCTCCAATGATGTATATTCATCTGTGGTGTGATGCTCCTCTTTTGGACGCTCTAATTTATTTGCTAGCTAGCTAGTAGACGCGTCACTAGCTCCAGGTTAACTACTTTTGTTAAAAAAGCATATACGGATTAATCATCATCACACTAGTGTTTCAAATTTCATTTCAACGAACTAAAAGAGTCCAGCACGAGTCGGTCCTACGATTATAGTCGACGTGAGGTTATACGAGCTTTTGCAGTACCCATGAGTACATTTCCGGCTCAGTTATAAATTATGAAGTATATTTGCTAGTTTAGACTTGTGGGGGTGTTTGTTTCTTTTGGCTAAAATTTTAGCCCTGTCACATCAAAAAGAATCTTGTCATTTAGAAGTACTAAATAAAGTTTAATTACAAAACTTTTTTACAAATAGAGGCTAATTTTCGAGACGAATCTAACGAGCCTAATTAAGCTATGCTTCGTTATAGTAGTGCTACATTAACCATCTTCTAATTATGTCTTAATTACCCTTATTAGATTCGTCTCGCAAATTAGCACATGGTTCTGCAATTAGCTTTGTAATTAGACTTTAATTAGTATTTCTAAATGACAATATTTTAAATGGCTAAAATCTTGGCTAAAAGCTTGTCTGCGCTTCTCTGTTCTTGATCCAGAGACGGTCAGGGCAGTTGAGCTGGGCAGAAGTTTCGAAGTAGATCAGGATAATCTCGTATGATTGACCAATGACTAATATCCGCGTCATGTATGCTTCCTCGCGAAGGATGTAACTTTTTACACGACCAAATGGCAAACTTGCACGTAACTAGATTGGGTATGCCTCGGCTTAGCTAACAATGGGCAACCAGAGCCTATGATCACATACTAGGGGCTATCCCCTTCTTTCATTAGCCAATCGAAACCTGAAAATGGACTGCAAATATGCTTAATTGGCATCAAGAACAATTGTCATACTGTTTAGAAAAAAAACATAGCTCCAATTTGTTTTACATGATGTTAGGACAACAATTAGCGGGCTAGCACACACGATTCTCCACAAAGGTGTCCTCATACTTGCAACCTATTGTTTCTATAAGAAAATATAACAAATCTCACAAGTTAAAATCGTTTGAGGGTCATATTTCTCTTTCTTCTTCACCGAAATAGCTAGCATTATCTATGATAGTAGGTGGATTCTCTTCTGCCTTCGACAAATATGTGTATAATATTTAAATGTTGGAGAATTTTTTTACTCCCTAAAACTTTTTTTTAAGATTAATGTTATGAGGTCCAATGTATTCCAAACATTATCATAAGCTGGGACCAACAATTCTTGCGATTATCTGTTAAAGCAATACCAATTTTTTTTATGATCATCAGTGTTGCTTTTGTTGGTCATTGTTATATCGAAATGCCTGTCAATCCTAATTATGCTTTCGCCTTTTAAGCTGCAATAATAATCTAGATGAGGCCCTACAATAGCACAGCTTAGGGCGCGTTCGTTGCATCCGTTTAGACCCCTCTAAACTTTAGCACTAAAGAGAATCTTATTATTTAGGAGTACTAAATAAAGTCTAATGACAAAACCTTTTTACAGATGGGTACATCTTTGCGAGACGAATCTAATGAGCCTAATTAATCTATGTTTTGCTACAGTAATGCTACAGTAACCATCGTCTAATCACGGCTTAACTACCCTCATTAGATTCGTCTCGCGATTTAGACCAGGAGTTCTGCAGTTAGTTTTGTAATTAAACTTTGTTTAAGACAAGATTTTTTTTGTTTATACCCCTCTAAATTTTAGAGGGGTAACGCCAAACGCGCCCCAGGATGTGGATAGGAGACCTGAATAGACCGAGGGCCCGTTCGTCTTTTTAAGCACTAAATTTTAGAGGACTTTAAAGAAAGAGAATCTAGTACTAAATAAAGTCTAGTGACAAAACTTTTTTACAGATGGATACATCTTTACGAGATGAATCTAATGAGTTTAATTAATCTATGTTTTGCTACAGTGATGCTACAGTTTTGAAATTACCCTCATTAGATTCGTCTCGCGAATTAGCACAATATTTTGAAATTAGTTTTGTAATTAGACTTTATTTAATACCCTTAAATAACAAGATTCGAAGAAAACAGCGCAAACTAGTCAAACTCAAACAGCCTCTTTGGGCCCACTGGCTTCTCCTCCAAGAAGAAAAGGAGAGTTTTATAAACGAAGAATCAAGAGTTGCTGTGTGCACGGAGCAGAATGCAAAACCTGTTCCTTGAGGACCTTGGCGAACAGCGTGGTCGGTCCTAGAAAGGGAAATCTTTAAATCACCGTTTACCATACCCACCCATAAGTTACAATCGCAGGCATGTGGCCCTATGATACACGTGACCCACACGTCAGAAACCAATCGGGAAGTTACTGTCACATTCGCATGTGGAGAAGTCCGTTCCCATTTCTTCACTTCACGCAGACGGAGGAACCGGCCAAGCAAATGGGTGGCTTACACCGTGGGTCCGCCCACCGCTGCTGGGCCCCACGTCAATGCCATAAAGTTGTGTACACTCGTGGCGTGAGTGTAGCTGGGGGGCCCGTGCTCTCCCGGTTTTCCCGGCCCCACATCCAGCCATTGGCACGCCGCCGCGTGTAAATATCTGCCATCCAGTGCGATTCCCCTTCGATCCGACGGCGGGGAGCGCCCCAGCGGGCCCGCGGTGACCGGTCAAGCGGGCCGGGGCACGGGCTAGGGCCGGTCACCCGAGACGGGCGCCATTTAAGCGGTTCGCTCGCGGCGAGGCCTTCGCCTTCCTCCCACGAACACACAAACGCGAGAATAGGGGGCGAAAGAGAAGGGAAAGGGGAGAGAAAAAACTGAACTGGCAGCAGCAGCGCATAGTAGCAGCAGCAAGGTGAGATGACGCTTTCTTTTTCAATCTATTATTTTCTCGCACGCGATTGAGTGTTGGATTGATTGCTAGGCCGTTCGAGTAATCTACCCCTTTCGGCTATCCTTGTGGGGATTTTTTTTTGTAGGATTTTTGCTTTGGGCGATTTTTGGGGGGTAGGTCGATGGGTGGCGATTCCTACAATGCAGCGCCCGAATTTCGGAGTTTGAGGCGAAAATTCTGCTCTTGCTTGTGCCTTTGAATCCTTTGCTCGTTGTTTCGATTTGGTTAGGGTTGTATTCATCTATTCGTGTGTAGCAAAAGTTTGGGGAATTCTGTCTTGCGATTCGCCTCCCAATCTACTTGTCTTCAATCTTCCCCAAACTCTACCAGGGAACCCCCTAATGGGCAAATAATCCCCCCTTTTCCTTCTCTAGTAGCAAAAGGTACGCTAGTTGTATATCTCCTTGCCTAGCTTCGTAGTATGCATCTCTGTTATGCCGTTCTCCCCTTTCTGGATGGTAGGTAGGATGTTAAAAGTGTCTAGGATTTTAGTTGTTAGTGATGTTAGGATTTTTATATTTTTTCTTAAACGCTTATAATTTTATCCTCTCGAATTACTTCGCCACGTGCAAGTTTGCCATTTGGTCCTGTTGAAGTTCTATTGTTTGTCACTGATATATCTGTTCCGCATGGCTTTGATAATCTTTTCGGTATAACCTATCATGACAAGTTCGACCTAATTATTTGAGATCTTTATATCACCAGCAGTTTGTGTGCCTGGCCTGTATGCGAGATTCTTCAAGGTGATGAACGGAACTCAACCCTGGACCTCCAATCTTGGACATGTTCCCAAGGACATGAATGCTGGTGCCCCAGTTCAAACTACAAATTCCTCTGGGCCAAGCATTGGGGTTAGCTCTCTGGTGACAGATGCCAACTCATCACTCTCCGGAGGTGCCCAGTTGCAGCCTAGTAGTAGCATGAATGCCGATTCATTCATGCGTGTTCCTGCGTCCCCAATGTCTTTTTCATCAAATAACATCTCTGGTTCTTCAGTCATAGATAACTCCATCATGCAGCAAAGTCTGCCCCAAGAGCAAGTGCAGAAGCGGAGATCTTCAAGTGTCACATCACAACCTGTGTACGAGGCTGGTAGTGCTTTGCATGCTCAGAAGAAATCAAGAATTGATGTTAGACCTGATGATATCCTGCAACATCAGTTAATTCAGCAGCTTCTCCATGGTCAAAATTCTTCCCATCTCCAGATGCAGCAGAATGCACAGCTTCAAGCTTTGATGCAACAACATAAATTGCCGCAAATTCCGCGGCAGCTGCAGCATTGTTCCCAACCATTTTCTCAGATACAGCGACCTCAAGTTGGCATCCCTCGACAGCCTCAGTTTAGGCCACCACTTTCACAGCCTGTAATGCAGCTTGGGGGACCTGTTAGGGTTCCTGTCGAGAGTGGCCTTTGTTCTCGCAGGCTAATGCAGTATTTGTATCACAAGCGTCATCGGCCAGAGGTGAGTTTGCACAGTACTATAATTGATCAAGAGATTATGAGTCACATGGTCTTGGTAATACAATTTATTCAACACTGTCTTGCAGAATAATCCCATAACATACTGGAAAAAGCTCGTGGAGGAATATTTTGCACCACAGGCAAGAGAAAGATGGTGTGTCTCTTCTTATGAAAAGAGAGGGAACCCTTCGGTTGCTGCTCCACATACAACTCTGGTTAGTTAACAATTCACATGTGCATTTCATTTGCTACTCTTCAGCTCATTTGTGGTTCAACATCACTTCCTGTGTGATTGACTAGCATCTTCTTCAAGTTTTCACTGGGGTATCAAACACATATTATAGTCTGCAGTAGCCAAACATAGAACGAACAATTGGTGGACTTCTGTGAATTTTAGTCAATTCAGAACAACTTATTCCCTCTATAAATATTTTTTTAAGAAATTAGATGGAAACATGGATACAAGAATACAAGATACGTTTTTCATAAAGGCCTATTTTCTTTATGTTGCAGGATCCATGGCGCTGTGACATTTGCAATGCGCATGGGGGAAAAGGATATGGTCAGTTGATTTCTTACTGTGCACAGTATATTCCTAAATACTTCTCATATGTGTAAATTCTTAGGTTGACATCTGTTGGCAAAAACATATTTTCCAGTAGGCCTTGGACCTTACCATTGAAAAATGATGTATGTAATGGAACAGATCACAGTATTGCTTTATGATAACATTGATAAGCAGTAAGAATGAAATATCCTGTCTATTGATATATGTGTTGGGTAAAATTTTACTCTCAGAACCATTGGATATATTTGAAATGAACGAATCAGTCACAATTGAAGAGTATTTAGAACTATATGGTGACCACCTGGCGATTTGCTCACGTAGGATCTTCTGTAAATAAGATTGTTTTTGTGTCTTTGTGTTATTCTTGTACATGTAACAGTTGCTTTTTATTCTAACAATAAAATTAGTGGAATGCCCTAGCATATGTTTGTTGAGTTGCTTTCTAATTTATTCCTCGAAACATCTGTGCGACACTCCCATAAATCATGATTTTTAGGTTTTTCTTTATTTATCTCAATGTCATGAGAATGAATCATCGATCTTCCAATGACTTCACTTTTAATTTTATCTCTGATCCATATGACAGAGGCTTCTTATGAAGTACTTCCCAGACTCTGTCAAATCAGATTTGACCACGGTGTTATTGACGAATACGTATACCTTGACATGCCAAATGAATTCCGGTTGGCTAATGGACAAATGTTACTCGAGCACACAAAAGTCATTCAGAAAAGTGTTTATGAGCATCAACATGTTACGCACGAGGGACATTTGAGAATCATATTCACTCCAGAACTAAAGGTATGTACTATGTTGTTTGGTGTAGTAGCTTCACATCCAAACAATTTTTGCTAATAAATCTGTATCTGTTGTATCTTGTTCGGACATATGATCATTTAAGTTGGGGCAATCGTCCATCGTTATTATCCACTGATAACCTGTGAATTGTGTAGATAATGTCCTGGGAGTTCTGTGCACGACGACATGAAGAGTATATCACTCGCAGGATTCTGGCACCGCAGGTGAAATTCTTCAATATGCGTGCTGACCCTATTTACTTTGGCTACAAGAATTACTTGATATCATCTTGCCTAGATGGATTTATTGCTTGGCATCTTAGACCTCAAGGAACAAAAACATTTAATTTAATAACAAGGATATAAAAAATGTATCTATTGTTAGTTTTCTCGTATGTTCTTGTTTCTTCTCTTTATTTAAGCTCGCCTAACCTTTAGAGGGTTACTAAAATTTTAGTTCCTGCCCCATGATTCATGGCAACCTTAGTCTGATCTGTACCTTGGTATACCAGTGCATATTCTTATTTTGCCTGATTATAATTCTCTTGAATGTCATATCTGTTACCTTTGGTGACCATAATATCTCATCTTCTACATCTGCCTTACAGGTTAATAATCTGCTGCAAGTTGCCCAGAAATATCAAGCTCTTGCTAGTGGAAATGGGCCAGCTGGGGTGTCAAACAATGATGCACAAACCATTTGCAGCATGTTAGTGAGCCTATTACAACTTAAGTACTATGACTTCCATAAGTGGCACTTTTGAGTTATCTGATCGGTGTGAGATTTTTCTTTCGTCGTGCATGGTTAGGTTTGCTTCTGCATCACGACAACTGGCAAAAAATCTGGATCATCACACCTTAAACGAACATGGGCTTTCTAAAAGATATGTTCGCTGCCTGCAGGTTATTAGAGTCCCCTTTGCTCCATATTGCTTCTCCTTCAAGATTATCGAAGTTTTATATGTATATATGCCTCCAACACAACTGATGACTATCAATGTTTGTCAGATATCGGAGGTGGTGAATCACATGAAAGACTTGATTGAGTTCAGTAACAAGAATAATATTGGTCCTAAAGGTATGGTTATCTTTTGAATGACGCCGGCTTAGTTCTTTTTTTTTTTCCCCAGGTTCTGCCTGACCAACATCTTGTTCATGGTTTGCATGAAGGTGGCATGACGGCAGTATTAGAACCTATACTAAGTTCTCTTTAGATTTTCTTTTTTAAAATGCTAGGCTAAGTTGTGGTGTTTAAGGTAAATATGTGAAGCTATAGGAACCATTAAAACATAATGAGCCAAACCAACTCAATGCAAGTCGATAACATGGTACATTGTTGTTTATAACCTCATGAAGCTTATTTGGTCTGCTTCTTTTGTTTTAGCTAGTAAGAAAGGAAGATTAGATAGTTTCCAAGGTGTATAATGACTTATATTTGTGAAGAGTGTGAAAAGCTAAAAATATTTATATTTTTATCTCAGGGAGTAGCTAAGAAACAATAATGAAAAACTGTACCTTGTTTTTTAGATAACACAATAATATTCTTCTGCTTGCCCCTTCTATCTGCAGATTAATTTTAATGTTTTCTGTGTTCACTTGTAGAGAGCCTGAATAATTATTGCATACAAACTATACCAAAGCTTCCAGTTCAGAATATGCATGAGTCAAGACAACTCATGGCAGCTGCCGGCCTTCCTAATAACCAAAGCAACGTCAAAGTCATGGGGGCTAAACAAGAAATAAGCGCCGATATGAACAACGGGACTCCTGGTGTTGGAGCCATTGGTAATAATTCTCCACAGAATGCTGCAGCACTAAACGGTTATCAGAATATGCTTAGAAGCTCTAGTGGAAATCAAAGTTTGCTCCAGCAGGAGGCATCAAATGTCTTCAAAGGTCCAACAGCAATGCACATCCGTGGACCTAACCAAGGGCAGCTGGCGCAGTTCCAACATCCTGCCTCATTCCAGCAGCAAATGTCACAGCAAAACAGTATCCAAGGCTTGGGTATGAGCTCACCATACCAGCAGCATGTGATTAATCAGCTGCTGCAGGAAGTTAGGAATAATAGCAACCACACTTTTGGACAGCAACGACCTCCAGAAACACCTAATGCTAATAGTGGTCTTGCATCAGGAGTAGCTATCAACAGTAGTGCTGCTACTAGAGAGCAGACACAGGGTATCAGTAACAATAACGGTGGAGTAAACGGGGCAGCTCCAGTCAGTACCGTGCCTAGCAATGTGATCAATAGCAAAGCCGGTATTGGCCCCAGCAGGAGTAACAGTTTCAAATCAGTTAGCAGCAATCCAGCTGCTGCTGCTGGAGTCAATGCCTCGTCTTCAAAGGCCGAGCCTTTCCATGAAATGGATGATCTCAGCCATCTCATTTCTAGTGAACTGGCGGAAAGTGGGCTGTTCGGGGAGCAGGGCGGTGCATTCTCCTGGAACATGTGATGACTAAAAGAGTGTATAAGCAACCACAGCATGCTTGGTTGGTGCAAGTGGTGATGGAAGGTTGCCTAGACTGTAGTAGTGTCTTGCTAATTTATTCTCTTTTTGGTGAGCTTTTGTATTGCAATTTCGGACAATTTCTTATGACCATACACTGGTATAATTCAGATGTGGGAGATAGTGAGTTGGGTTTTGCGAACTACTAGAATGTAGCTGCCGGCCTTCCTAATAACCAAAGCAACGTCAAAGTCATGGGGGCTAAACAAGAAATAAGCGCCGATATGAACAACGGGACTCCTGGTGTTGGAGCCATTGGTAATAATTCTCCACAGAATGCTGCAGCACTAAATGGTTATCAGAGTATGCTTAGAAGCTCTAGTGGAAATCAAAGTTTGCTCCAGCAGGAGGCATCAAATGTCTTTAAAGGTCCAACAGCAATGCACATCCGTGGACCTAACCAAGGGCAGCTGGCGCAGTTCCAACATCCTGCCTCATTCCAGCAGCAAATGTCACAGCAAAACGGTATCCAGGGCTTGGGTATGAGCTCACAATACCAGCAGCATGTGATTAATCAGCTGCTGCAGGAAGTTAGGAATAATAGCAACCACACTTTTGGACAGCAACGACCTCCAGAAACACCTAATGCTAATAGTGGTCTTGCATCAGGAGTAGCTATCAACAGTAGTGCTGCTACTAGAGAGCAGACACAGGGTATCAGTAACAATAACGGTGGAGTAAACGGGGCAGCTCCAGTCAGTACCATGCCTAGCAATGTGATCAATAGCAAAGCCGGTATTGGCCCCAGCAGGAGTAACAGTTTCAAATCAGTTAGCAGCAATCCAGCTGCTGCTGCTGGAGTCAATGCCTCGTCTTCAAAGGCCGAGCCTTTCCATGAAATGGATGATCTCAGCCATCTCATTTCTAGTGAACTGGCGGAAAGTGGGCTGTTCGGGGAGCAGGGCGGTGCATTCTCCTGGAACATGTGATGACTAAAAGAGTGTATAAGCAACCACAGCATGCTTGGTTGGTGCAAGTGGTGATGGAAGGTTGCCTAGACTGTAGTAGTGTCTTGCTAATTTATTCTCTTTTTGGTGAGCTTTTGTATTGCAATTTCGGACAATTTCTTATGACCATACACTGGTATAATTCAGATGTGGGAGATAGTGAGTTGGGTTTTGCGAACTACTAGAATGTCAATATCATGCTGCTGAATGGCTAGCTATCATGTAAATTAGTTTCATACTATAGGCACAGGCAGTGTAGTTATAAGCTCATTCTCGTTTTTATATTACAAACCATCTAGTGATAACCCATGATCTGGATGCCTCATAAATAGATCATCGGGCAAGAGGCAGATCGGTAGTGTACTCGCGTCAGAAAAAAAAAACCAATTTTGCTTTTTTTTTTCTGGTACAGCAATCCACAAAAACTCTAAATATATTACAAGAACGTGGAGTTTAAGTACATTCCTTTTCTTCTTCTTTTTTGAATAAATTTAAGTACATTCCAGTGCCAAAAAGCTAAAGATAACAAAACACTAATAGCAATCATGACCGTGCATTGAGCATTCCTATTCTTTTGTTCCTTTTTCTTTTTCTTCTCCCTCTGTTTTGGTTTCGATTTCTTCCTCTCTGTCCCCCGAGTCGATGTAACTGGCTGTCACCTCAAATCGTCTGTCCCTTTGGCTATGTTCTTCTGGTCTAAGAAGGCCCAAACACTTCATATTTGCAAACCGGGCAGGTCTGTGTCATACAAGAAAGAGAGGAAGTTCCAATTCAGAGGGTCTGAAAAGCTATGATAATCTGGAATGACCGACGATCACATTTAAGTGCTGAAGGGAAAAGATCGGCTTGTATGAAGATAGGATTAGATCATTTGACAATGGTAAAACTCAACCAATACAATGGTTGTGCAGAGCAAACAGTACAATGATTAATACTGATTACCTTTTCGATCTTGAGCCATCTAGTGACACAACCTGCGTGGTAGTTGTGTTTGCAAGGAAGAGTTATGAGATTTTCTCCGTGTTTGAACGTACTCAGACAGATAGTACAGCTGCACTCAAACAAAGAAAGAAACATCAGTAGCATGATGAAATTTTTCACTGGTTGTAACTGCATAAATTTGCCTACATACTCCTCATGGCTTGTCTTCTTCGAGAAAAATCCTGATGATTTGTACTTCCACGGTTCCAGGTAGGAGATGAGCTCATCAGATAAACCTCTGGCCTCAGTCCCCACTGACTCCACAAGCGCTTGCCTTTGCTGCATCAGAGACAGAAAGGAGCAATAATCAGTAAAATTTCCAAACCAGGTGTAAAGTCACACACTTTCGAATATTCAAGCTTTAACATGCCACGGGTTAAGAAAAAAGAAATTCATACAACACAAACCTCATAAGTCATGTTGTCGGGATCTTCGTCATCATCATCCTGCCTGTCAGCCTACAAAACCAATTATTTTAGTCTTCAGTTCTTTACTTTCATATACATAGAGAACATTGTTTTTCAGAAAGATACATGTCGAAACAAGGTGAGCAATCACCTCTTCATCGTTGTGTTCGTGATCGTCATCATCATCGGTATCAGATGGAGAGGGTACGCAGCTTATATCTGAATAATCAAGCGAACATCATCACAAAGACCATGAAGAAACACTGTTCTAGTGAATCAAGAGAAGTTCTACTGTTCTAGTACATACCGTCATCTTCAATGCCCAGGTCCTCCATGTCTGCCTGGAGCTGCTTGGCGTACTCGAAGTCAGAAGCAATCTGTTCATCCACGCCTGAACTTGCTGCTGTACCGGTGCTGCTCTCCCCTTGGCAATATTGTGCCTCTGAATTATCAGTGGGTCCTGCACCTTTCATATGGTTTTGGTGGTTGTATGCTTCATCCAAGATCGATTGGTGCAAACCCTCCTGAGAATGTAAAAGGATTTTCAAAAAATACAATTTTTCTACGAAACCTTTCTAGTAGGTATACAAATTGAATATATAAGAATGAAACCCACGGAAATGCTGCGAAAGTTTTTTTTTTTGTTTTCTTGAGATACCTGGGCAAGGACAAATTGAAGGAGATCTTCGTCTAGGTCTTCAAGGCTCTCTTCTCCTGTGTTGCGGGTAGGCGATTTGGCGTAGTGCACGGTGATCCTTCTCATGGCGGAGGCGCCAGGCTGCCCCACGGTGGCCATGATTGCCCACTGAGACAGGTGTGAGGCAACAACAGGTTACCTGCAGGCCATGGCGCACCATCTCCCATAATTAATTGCCATCAGGGAAGTCTCTGAACCAGAACAAGATGTAACCTCCGCAGATTTATGCTCGGACTTCTGTGCCTAATGCTAACAATTTTTGGTTTTTTACTCGGGGGGAAATGGAAAAAAAGTCGACTCAATAATTCTTATGTGGTGTACCCGAATTTGCAAGAGAGAAGTTGTAGAAGGCACTTGATCAAGAAACAAGGAACATCAATAGAAACCTTCTTAAAAAGGGAGAAAACCGAAGATGGTGGATCAAAGCGGAGAATCGGAGTGCAAGACAAGTGGTGGAGCTTTGCAGGCGTTCTGATGAACATGAAGGGAAAGAAGAGCAGGGTGGACAAGGGGCGTACCTCCGTCTATTTCTCTTCTCTCCTTTTGAGTCCTCCCTTCTCTCTCACCTTGTCAATGTTGGACAGATGCTTTCTAATGCAAGGGTGGGTGACTCCATAAGACCGTAAGTATTTATATGTCCAAACCACAAGTCGCTCTCACTGCCTACGCATCTATGCTAGTAGGCGGAGCTTAACCATTACACCAACTCACTTGTTACTGCTTCAGCCTATATGATTTGTGTTTAAGTAATTTTTAATTCTTCTAATTATATACTAATTCACATACTATGTGCTGTTTTCCTTCACGTTGCAATGTGTTGTATCAAAGTTCTTACAATCCAATCAAATGAAAAAGCGAAACTTACTAAGCAAAATATTCTCCGATGAAGTTTCGTTAAACATACACCATGTGGTCGCGTCTTTTTTGATCCCCCACTTCGCAATGCATTTGGACCAAAGTCCTCATCCTCCATGACCTGATGACCACGATATTGCGTTCCAATCGTGTTTGAACTGTTGTATTGCATCCATGTGAACCAACCCATCAATCATTTTTTTTTATTTCGGTGAAGTCAAGGTCATCTGCGATAATGACAAGTTCAAAAAAAAAATCAATATGGACCACTTCTTTTTGAATAAACACAACACGAGTAGATTACTTGCAATTGTGAACTGTTCTTGATCACAACCTGCCACCAGCTAGGCAGCTACCTGACCTCAGCTTAACGACAACGTGGTTGCATCATCAAGCTTCTCATCATAATCGGCGATGACTAGCAGTCTTTAGAGATAAAGATCAATACATTTCTAAGACAGTTCCTCGTTTCGAAGTTCAGTTAGAACATTGAAGGTGGAATTTCATACGTAAGATAGAATTCCTTTTTTGTGTTCTTGAAATTTGATCTGCGCAGGATTAAGAATAATATCCAAGTGCTCTAAACTATAGGTGTATAATTTCTCCACAATTTAAAATTAAATTTAGGTATCCAATCTGAATCTGACAGCACCCTACCAGTAGATGGAACAAGTAAATGTACAAAATCCTACTAGCATGATTCGCGTCAGGCCATGCTCCAATACATAAGAGAAATTTCAGACAATGATAATCTACTCAAGATATACCGGTGGTATAAATCGTGGAATCTTTGGCATGTTCCAACAGCAACGGATACTCGTTATTTTTCACTCCAGGTAGCGTTCCCTTTCACGGCCAATGACATCTCCATCCAGTTAGCATAGCCCCATTGATTATCATGTGGCCAAGACACCGACCACGCTGCTGATCTCGCCATCAGTTGATCACGACGTCAAACAAATCATTACGTCGATTTCATCCAACGAAATTTCCAAGTAGGATCTTGCCAATGTCGACATGGGAAGATATACGGGCCAAAGACTTGGGGTCAGGTCAACCATAAACAAGTGCATGCAGTTGGTGTTGCCAAATCAATTCTGCTTCTTGCTTCATAGTCTAGTTCATGACTTCATGGAGATAACTACAGCAGCACAGTGATGCTCTGCAATTCTCCTTTTCCTTTTTGAGCCATGTATAGATAACACATAAGCTAGTAGCTCTAGATTTTAACCCAGGAAGTCAGGATAGCAAGAAAACACTTCCACATTCAATTTGACTTGCGACCCATAAATCAGAACTGTCATCGTCAATACTGAACTCTGAAGCACAACAGCTTATCCCAGATTCCCATGTGGTCTCTGGAGATATTGTCCAACAGGGAACCTAATAAATAGCTCTTGATTGCAATGTGTTATCTTACACCAAACAATTTTCCAAATTAAAAATAGGAAGAGAAACCTAGACTGAATTGTTCTGACAAAAGGAAACGACAGATGAAAATGAAGATGCTGTGTTATAGCCACTCATCATGTAGATTCCCTTTTAAGTTATGAAATCTGGAAGAATTATTTTCTGCAATTGCATACCAAATCTGGAAATTGATCCGTGTCCTTCAAGAGAGTCCTATCTGAGCCAATCTCTGCTTGTTTCTGCAGGCACGTTCACACCTAAAGCAGCAGCAATCACAGATTTAGATGGATACAGATGACACAGAAAGGCTATAAAATGTCTTATTAATGAACATACCAACCTGCTAAATCCAGTGATGTGTAACAAAGTACATACTATACAGGATAACATTTTCCTTCTTCTAGAGGAAACAGAGGGTTAATGTGGCTATGTCATGTTTGATATGTTTACAGCCAGAGACCATGGTAGCAAAGCGGACAAACGGAGCATAGAGATGAAGAAGGTAATCTCTGCATTATACATCCAAAATATCTTGCACGGGATCACATAGCCTGAGGGCCTTCACCAGCCTCTTACACGTGAGAGTGACCTGCCATGACAAATAACGAATTGAGTTAGAATTCCAAATAGCTACATGCACGGAAATTAACTAGTCATGACTCTTGTCAGACCTATGTTATTCATGGAGGAATGAGAAATGTACCTTTTAGGACTACATCCTGTAATTAAATGCATCGCCGCAATCAGCCTCACCGTCTATGAATATCAAGCACAACCATTTTGATATGTAGGAAAATTGCTCATGTTCAGGTGGCTCTGGCTGTTTCGACTTTTCACCTTTTCTGCCAACTTGATACATCCCTTTTCATTTTAAAATTTCTATGTGTGATGATTAGACATGAACTTATCTCAGCCGGTTTCATCTCGGTTCTATCTAGGTGGCTTACATTCTAAAGCAGGCAGTGATGGGCAAAATAAACCTTCTGCTTCGACTTCATCAGGACTTTCCAAGCCAGCAAACTTTATGGTCCGTGTGACACTATCCAGAGTTGCATATACCTCCTCAAATCTCGGATGTGACTTATCCTCAACCAAAAACTTATGCATTCTGCCATCCAACTCAATGAAGCTGTACCCAGCTGATTTCTTGTGATCTTTTTCCTTCAGTAACTTCCATACCTTGGCAACGCCATCCCATTTGCCACACGACGCGTATATGTTTGAAAGGATTACTAGGTTTGCTGTGTTTTGTGGCTCAAGGCGCATTAGGTTGTCCACTGCTATCTCTGCCAGTTCTATGTTGCCATGGAAGCTGCAAGCTCCAAGCAATGCCCCCCAAATTACAGCATCAGGCTCCACTGGCATGCTTGCAATCAAAGTGTAAGCTTCTTTTAAGAGACCAGCACGTCCAAGCAGATCAACCATGCAACCGTAGTGCTCAATTCTTGGGTGAAGACCAAAATCTGCTAGCATTGAATTGAACAGGAGCTTGCCTTCATCCACCAAGCCTCCATGTGTACAAGCCAAAATGACTCCAACAAACGTAATACCATCTGGTTTGAGACCTGTCATCTAAACACACTGAAATCAGCTTCAAGTTTCACCACAGTATTGTTATAGGCAAGGAAGTATATCACTAATTTCATGCTATCAAACATGATTAGATCTACGACACACATTGCATGCAGAACAAATGCTATAAAGTAGGGTGAGAACGCAAGAGTACAGGCAAGAAATGCTTACCCTCAACTTATGAAACAAACCCAGGGCCTCCCTCCACAGGCCATGCACGGCGAATGCCATGATCATTGAGTTCCAAGAACAAAGGTCCCGCCGCCGACCGATTCCCTGAAACACCTCCCAAGCTTGACAAATGCTACCACACTTGGCGTACATCTCCACCAATGCGTTGGCCACATACACATTCTTCAGAAGGCCGTTCACCCTGGCATACTCCTCCACCTTCCTCCCGAGCTCCATCGCCCCGACAGCCGCGCAAGCAGGCAGCACACTGCTGACGGTTAGCTCATTCGGCTGCACCCCTTCCCTCTCCCACATCTCCAAGAACGTCTCCACTGCCTGCTCATGCCTCCCGTTCTGTGCGTAACCAGACACCATCGCGGTCCAGGAAACAACATTCCTCTCAGGCATTTCCTCGAACAGTTTCTCCGCGGCGTCGACAAGGCCGCCTTTGGTATACGCCGAGAGCAGAGCATTGTACACGGCTGCGTCCCTGCGCGGAATTTCTTCGACCACTCTTCTGGCTTCATCCAGAAGGCGGTTCTTGGCGTAGAAGGAGACGAGCGCGGAGGCGAGGAACGGGTCGCCGCCGGAAGCGAAGTGCCCGGACTTGATCAGCATCGCGTGGGCGCAAATAGAGTACCGCATGGAAGAGGAGGAAGCTGCGGTGGCGGAAGCAGAGAATAGTAGGGTGAAGGACAGCGGGGAGAGGAGGCGGAGGCGGTTGACGCGGGAGAAGAAAGGGAGCAGGAGAGGGTGGCGAAGGGAGGCGAGCGCGTGGAGGAGGCGGTTGTGGAGCGGCGCCGAGGGCGGAGACGAAGAAGGGTAGGATTCGAGCAGGACGGAGGCGTATCGGAGGGCGCCGGCGGAGGCGCACGCCGCGGCGGAGCGCGCGCGCGTGCAGCTGCTTCGCTTCCTCCATGGATCGCAGCTCTCCTCCGCGAACCCAGTTTCTTTAAACGCTAAACCGTTCCCTCCGGGATAAACGTCCGAGATGTACGTGGTCGGCCCATAGATTTTGCTTCCGGGCCCTGCGTTATGGAGCAGACCGGTTTCCGGGTGGGCCAAATTGGATCGCGACTATTAATCGCGATCCAAATTTTGGTGGGCCTTGTTGGGTCCTGACTACTCTCCGAACGTGGCCCAAATTTGGTCCCGGTCTGTTTCTCTTGGGCCTAGTCGTTTCGTGGTTTCTCGGCCATGATGCTCGCGGGCCTTTTCAAACTCTCTCCACCCCCGCGATCGTTCTGGTCCGCTTCCGGTGCTGACCTCCGCTCTCTCGGCGGCGCCACAGGCCACGGCGCGGCTCCCA
>LAPY01006014.1:3730-15089 GCA_000970635.1 Eragrostis tef
GAAGGCGCCATCCTTCCGAGACCACGCTAAAAATCATGAGCACCCTCTATCCCATCTCCTTTACTTACTTGTATTTACGTTTCCGCACTTACCTTTGATATCTTGCAAGTAGAATTGCTTGTTAGGGTGCTTTGCTTTCCTTAGTAGACTTGCTTGCTAGGTTTGCTTTACTTTGTTGTTCTTACTCACCTAGTTAAGTAGAAAACTCACTAAACCGGAAGGAATTTTAAATACTACCGATTCAAACCCCCCCCCCTCCTCTGTATCCCATGATCGTTACAGAAGTGAGGAGCGTGGCTTGGCGGTCGGCGGCGACATGGCGGCAAGCTTCTGCGCGCCCAACGGGAAGAAGGAGGTGGGTCAGAAGAGGCTAACGGGTGGGTCCGACGTCCTTCTCTTTTTCCTCAAATTTAATCCAGCGCTTTCCAGGAATTATTAAGGGTACTTACTTTGCTCCAAAAATCATGAAAAAATCTTGAGACCAATATACAGGATCCAGCTACAACATCCTTTTTGGATTGATGCAGTTTGGGGCTACAGATTTTGAATTAGAATTCGAGGAATAGCAGGATTGGTGGTTTGCCAATGGTTTGAAATTTGAATTTCGAATTTGTCATTTGATTCCGTTTGAAGTTCTGTTCATTTGGGTGTGCACTAACTGAACATCAGTGACACGGGGTGTCACATTGGATATGTACTACACAAATCAAGGTTTGTATCCCTTTGTAACTAAAGACATATTGTTAATATAAACTACTCCTTCTATCCCAAAATAATTGACGTTTTTGACTTTCACACATCACATTTGACCATTCATTTTATTTAAAAAGTTGTATGAAATACTAAAACAAATATGCCATGATGAAAGTATAGTTAATGATAAAACAAATTACAAATAAATAAATATTATTTGCATAAATTTTTTTAAATAAGATGAATGGTCAAACATGATGTCTAAAAGTCAAAAGTGTCAATTATTATGGGACGGAAGAACTATTGTACATCTTTTTTTTTTGTGTGTGTGTCACTGTTGTACATCCTTGCAAAGGAGATTCTTTGCCATCCTTGAGTGAAACCACCAAGGAGTACAACGGAACCTTCAGAGCTACGTACAAAGTAGTTTGACATCGTTCCCATGATTTGATACTGAAGGTACCAAACTTAAGTTACATCAGAGGTTCATAGATAGATAGATAGATAGATAGAGGAAGAAACTGAGGGTCAATTGACATTTAAAGATAAATAATTCGGGATGACAAGGTTTGGCATCGGTTGTCCTGCACAATCATTTGTTTCCTCATGCATGCATTGATGGAAAATCATTAGTAATCTAATGGAACTCGACATGTGAACTAATTAACAGAACATATGATGCATTTTAGTGGTAAAATGTCATTAAGATACCTTTTGTCTACCAATGTTGTAATACTTCTTTTTTTTTGCAATGATTGTTATACTTCTTTGATGACTATTGTTGTACTGATTTATAAAATTATTCCTCTAGTACATAAATATCTATCTACTTTTGTTCTATTGATTTAATGAAATTGTTTTACTTATTTTTTAATATTATTGTTTTATCAGTAACGAATCCCTAGAAGAGACCTCCTTGCCCATGGGATTAGCTGACTTGAAGGCCTATCTATCTCTTTTCAATATTTGCGATTGTAGTAGTGTTTCATCTATCCTGGTACTTGTGATTTGTAGTAGTGGTTCATCTAACTCTTCTGCTACTTGCGATTTGTAGCAGTGGTTCGTCTATCTTTTCACTACTTGCAATTTGTAGTAGTGTTTTATATATCACTTCCGTTATTTGCGATTCGTAGTAATGGTATATCATATCCTTCTTTTGGCTTTGACTTGACACATATCATTATTTATGGGTTTCTATTCCAAATCGGCATTGTTCAAGAATTGCAAGCTTCGATGACATCTACATGATCAGACTTTGGAGTAAACTTTTTCTTTTTAATTAGTCTAGGAGTACAGGAATCTAGTTGTAGGGTCCTTGTTCTAGTCTAGGTTTGAGTCATGTATCTCATATATATTGCCCCGTACGAAGACTATTATCAATACAAGTTATATTCATAACAAACCTTCCTCTTTACTTTTGTGACTGACCCCACTTCTTCCAACCACAAGGGACTGGACACAATATGGTTCCCCATTTTTAGATGTTTCAAGGCTTGAAACTTGCGAACATAACTAATGCGATAAATTATTTTATGCACATTATATTTTCAAACAATTTTAACATACTTCCCTTGAATTCCTTTTAATTTATTTCACTTTTTTAAGTTCCATATATTTTTCTCAAATAATTTTATCCTAGAAAATCCATTGTTTTATTTCTGCGCCTCATGTCGATTATATAAAAACGATTTCTGTTTGATTATCTAAAAACCAATGCCTCACACTTCTCATCAAGCATATCAAAAAATAAACAAATGCTCATTTGGTAGCAAATAAATAGGGTTTATTCCAAGTACCAACACATAAATTTGGCCTTTATTTAGATTTTTTTTGCCTGAATACAAACAGAGTATTTGTCTTGAATTCTGTTTTCAGCCTCCAGTTTGCCTTGGACAAAAGTACCAACAAAAATTTGGCATCTATTTATTATTTTTTTGCCTGAACAAAAACAAAGTATTTCTCTTGAATTCAGCTTTCAGCCTCCAGTATGCCTTGGACAAATATAATCACTGCAACATGCCAATTTTAGACCTGGTTAGCATACATATAAAGTGCATATATAGAAGAAGGGACAATGGCGTTTCAACCATCCTTTTGAAGTCTAATTGCAGTTGCACCATCGTTTTTCAAATTTTGCATTTTAACCATCGCTTTTGAGAAAGGAACGCTCCGTTAGCCATCCAAACAAAGCGACGTCACAGAAAGACGATTTAACAAAATAAAACAAAAAGGAAAACCAAATGGGAAATCCACACCGGACCGTTCTACCCTTTCATCTCTCTCTAGCCCGACCCGTGACTCTCTCCCTCTGGCCCCTGACTCGCTCTGCCCCCGACTCCCTCTCTCTCTCTGTTCTCGAGCAACCCTAACCCTAGGGCTCGACCGGCGGCGAGCCGAGGATTGGAGCAGCGGAGGCTGGTTCTGCGCACGCGACCGGCAGCGAGCTGAGGTTTGGCGGCACGGTCACGCGATGGAGGGCAGGGGCGCGAGCGGGCTGGCGGACCCGTGAGGCGCATGCACATGCGGGGAGCAGCAGTGCCGTGCGAGGAGCAGCAGGCGCGTTTGCGTGTGCGTGTGAGTAGCAGCAGGCTGAGGATGGCGGACCCGTGAGGCGCATGCGCTGCGTGAAAGAACGGGAGATGGAGACTGAGACAGCTGCTCTACCTTTGATTGAGCATAGGTATTGTATCTTGGGCTCCCTTGTATCTTCCCCAATATTTCTCCTTCAAGTAAATAGAAGCCCGATTGATTCAATTTAGAGGATGAATTTGGTTTTGTGATTGCAAATGTTTTACCATTGTAGACCAATTGAATGTATTGACAGTTGAATGTGCTCTTGTTGGACATGTATTGGTGGTTTTATTGGACATATATTGGATATTTTGTGGAACATGTTAGGCTAGCCATGTATCGGGTTGAGACATGTCATTTATGTCCTTTTGTTGAATATTATAACTACTGTTTGAAAATGTGTGGAAAAACAGCAAAAATGCTGTCGAAATGCTGCCAAAATTGTGTCCACATTTTTTGAATTTAAAAAAAATCGAATTTCTGTCCAGATTTCAAATTTCGATGAAATTTGATCAAAACTCCTTATTCATATCAAATTGTAGTCGGATTTTGAAATTACAATGGATTCAAATATCTCGTGTCAAATTTATGGTTGAATCACACAACAAAGAGCAAAATAATGGTAAAAACGCAAAGGGGTAATTTAGTCTTTGTGCAAGAAAGTTAACACCGTTAGAGGCTTGTAACGGACCGATGGTAAAAATGATGTTCAGATTCAAAAGTGGATGGTGAAATCGCAAAATCTGAAAATGGATGGTGAAAACGCAATTAGAGTGCAAACCGATGGCTGTCTTGCAATTACCCCATAGAAGAATTGGAGTGCTTGCCCTCGAAAGAGAAGTTTCTTGAAACTATAACCTTAGCTATAGGAAGACCAAGAAGGTAAGGCTCAACCAAAAGCTTCTGATAACATCTGCGTTAACACTTCTTAATCCTCCTGATATCAGTAAGCTGGTAAAGTTGGTATTATCTATACTTCTGAATGCAGATCACGATTTTTCATGTGTCAGTGCAATGCATTTCAAAGAGAATAAATGATAACATACTGATGAAGGAGACTAATGATGTATATATAAACGTTGCAGCAGTACTCACAGTTCTGACAGGCTTCCATCACTGACAAGAGAAAGGATTTCATGTGGCACCGTGCCTGTTAGCATATTTCCATTCAGGTTCCTGCAGAGAATTTGCAAAATTACACTTTAGCATTTCATAATTTACCATTTATATATCATAAACTTGCATATTTGAAATTTTCATCATATATAGAGGAATGTACTTAAGACCTTTCTCAAAGAATGCTGCTATGTTCTGTGAGTGTCAATGGCTTATTAAGGTAGAATAACTTACAGAGACCGTAGTGTCTTGATATTGCCTAGGGAGGCAGGAATGGGTCCACTCAGTAAATTCTTATGAAATTCCAAGTTCACAAGGTATGTTAGATTCCCCAAAGATGAGGGTATCAATCCGTCAGGTTGTTCCCATGCAACCTGCTGCAGAACAACACCAGATTTCATATATTGCTTAGGGAATTAGAAATCAAGGGCATTATTTATGCATCAAACATGTGAAAATGTTCTAACAAATTACATACATATTTTTCAGTGTATTGATGGAGCCAAGAGAAACAGGTATTGTGCCAAGAGAAGGTTATCCTGAACATCCAGGCTGATTAGATTACTCAGCTTTCCTAGTGTTGTTGGTATTGATCGATTCAGGCCATTACCAAAAAGCTCCCTGCAAACATTGGCAATTAAATAGGTCAAATTTGTAATTAAATTATGTGGGTCTGGTTGTTGGATCCGAAGTTCATTTTCCCTATTCTTACGTGAACAGAAGCTTTTTCTGATCTCCCAGCTCTGGAATCGGAGGGCCTGACATACCTACATTCCTTAAATCCCTGCCAAAACAAACAAAGTAACAGGTCCGTTCACTTCAACATGAAAAGTTTTCAGAAAGTTAAACCATGTAACTTATATTAGTTTCAACGAATAAAAAATTTTTAATATTCCTTACTTTTCTTTGAATTTTAAAAACAAATAATATGAATCCACGGTATGTCACACCCCAAATAGGGCCTAGCTGTTTTAGAGGCCAAATATCTCACAGGTGTGACCCCGTAAAGAAATTTGATTCAAAAACAACTTTACAGAAATGGATTACAGAATATGGATCAAATGAATTTACAATGCCACCTTGTGATTTATACAAGAACAATAAAATTCTTCCACTCCCGCCGTCTTCATTAAGATGTCATCTCAATTTCATGCCAACTTCTAACTGCGTACACCACCATACAAACTAGACTACGAGTATAAAACTCAGCAAGAATGCATTAAAAGGAAATAAGGAATATTATGCAAGGAATTCCTCAAGAATCATTCTTGTCTTCCTCAAACGAGCCAACGCTCAGACCTCCAAGGTAAAATGAGTTTATAAAACGTTTTGTAGAGAAAACCATATATTAATATTATAAAATCTATTTGGTGGGACTAATCGTACATACGGCCAACCCATTTATAACCCGGGTGCAAGGAGTGAATATCCACATTTTACGCTCTATAGAGGTGTACCCTTTTCCATGGATTTCCTCAAATCTCTTGTCATTTATGCGTGCATTTTACGCATTGACTGATAAGAGGAAAATACAAGTCTTCCAATACACGAGCTACAATACAGAGCCCACCCAACGGGTCTGACTCAGTCCGCAACCACGTCGTTGGCTAGTCCGACTCGGTCCGCAACTAGCCCATCACACGGCCTCGCCGCTTCTTGTCTTGTGAGTTGTATTGTCCTGTATGTAGGTAATAACTTATACCCGCCTATTCAGGCCATGGCGGTACTAGTACACGTATACGGATGAGCCACCAAATGGAGTATTAACCTTAATTTGAATGTATCCACCGCACTACCAACCACCAAGATGCCTCGCATCACATTCCCGCCATACCACGTTCCCATGCAAGGACAAAGGCAGCAGCCTTTTCCTCAAAGGCCAACAATATGTAGCAGTTTAATTACTTTGAGTAAATCATGATAAACGATAAAGGTTTTTAAACCATTTAATAAACCATGATGTATTAGGATCAATATGCTCAAGGGTGTTTACGCAGCTTGCCTTGGCCTATAGGCGAATCCGCTCCTTGCGCCAGGGTCGCATCCATTCTTGTTCATGGGAACCATGGCTGAATCCGTCGAGCATGCACACGCAAGCATATCAATCATCAATACGAAGTCATACAAACAAGGCTTGTGCCAAGCGACGTGCATGTGTGGACTTTGTAGATTAGACTAAAAAGATGAAAGGAACACCGGATGCTTTAGCATTTTCCATGTTTGTCCGGCAAGGTGCAAGCCCACAGCGCGTCCTTCGGCAAAAGTCTCCGGCACGTCTCACTAGCAAGCCATGATCATCTTCCAAGACCTTCTTCTCTCTTCTCACTCACGGTGATGATCGGGAGTGTGTAAAACCAGGAACAAAGCATGAGCTTAGCTGGTAAGAGGCGGTGGATCAAGGATCTTAATTAAGAGAGAGAGAGAGAGAGGAGGTGGATCAACGTGATTTAATCAAATGAGAGGCGGTGGATCATGGTGATTGAAGGCAAGGAAGAGGCGGTGCTAGGAGCAGTTTCGTGTCCTTGGTATTCTGAAATCGATGCACCGTGGTGCTTGGCCATTTATGCCTTTGTAACTTTCGGCCATGAACATTCAACAAGAGAGAACGTGAACAGCCATGCAGAATTATGATAAAGTGCTCATCAAGGAGGGATGCATGCTAGGGAGTTTCTGATCGTTGGCATAGGAAAAGAATTAGTGAGTGATGTGGGAGAATAAGTGAGAGTATATATTAAAGCTGAAATGACGATAAGTGGCTCTAGCACAGGCAAGAAGGATCACGGTAGAGCATTGTATTGAATGCTTACTGATTGATATGTGATGAGGGGCTAATTGGCCGGATAATTGCACTGCTTATGGTGGATCAACCAAGGCTCCACTGGCTTCGGTGCAGATAATTCAGTTTCTGTACTGGGCAGTGCTATACGAGCTGCTAATCAAGAGTTAGAGTTAACAAAGAGAGCCGTTACAAGCATTTGGAGTTCATGCACACACAACGTGCATGCACGGAGAGAATAGTGACGGTTGATTATCAAAGGATAACTGTCCGATACATAATTATGGTGGGCAATAAACAACGGCAACAATGATCGGCAAATTACCAAGGAAACAATATCTTGGTAAACTCCTTTGAATTTGAGGCAAATTCATGTTGATCCATGCGAATTTACGATGATCAATTTGACGGATTCGGATATGATATCTGAAGCTTAGTCTTGGGGTCTGGTAGTGCTAGGCCGGGGTATGACAAACTCCCCTCCTTCAAAAAAATTTCGTCCTCGAAATTTAAATCTTGGTGGGATAGTATTTCAAATGACGGAGATACTCTGGGTGGGATTACGTCGATATGTTCAGAAGAAGAGAAGTCTTGGTAAAGGCATGTGCTAGTGGAGTTCTCACCTGATTCAAGGTAATGAGCAAATAAACATTGCTTGGCTACGAAGTATTATAGAAGGGTCCTTTTACGGTAGTCCCTCTTCCCTATTCTTGCACCCTAGGGTGCAAAAGAACAAATCAATCCAAGCCCTTCAATTTTATAGAAAAAAATTAAATAAAAATGGTTTATGATTTACCGACTGTGCCGGTTTACCCGATCCCACAGAAATCGCCCCTAATCCCGCCTAACCGGATTTCCTGCCAGATCTTTGCCGTGCATGATGGAGTCCGGTAGATAAAAAAAGGGAAAATTTGCTGCAGCACACTAGAAATATGTGTCTTTAGACACAGCACACTCTAATTCTCGTATTTAGGTATAGCACACTCAAAAAGTGTGATAATTTAGATGCAGCACACTAAACATGAGAAAAGTGTTTTTTTCAAATTTTTTCTATTATTGCACAGAACACATTACAATTTAAAAATTTGCACATTGGTACATTGTTGTACTCTCTATCGATGTGTTTTCTTTCAGATTTTTTTTGGATTATTTACATCATCTTTCATTGAGAATAATTTTTGTTGTGGAAAACAAAGTATGTGAAGATGTATCACTTTGCAAAGTTTCAAATTGTAATGTGTTTTGTACAATGAGATAAAAAAAAGTTGAAAAAACACTTAAAATACCATACTTTTCGAGTGTGTCACAGCCAAATACGAGAATTGGAGTGTGCTGTAGCTAAAACCACATCTTTGTAGTGTGCTGCAGCAAATTTTCTCAAAAAAAAACAGATATCCTTCTCACTATGTCTAACGACTAAAGCAACGTTTCCCCATCCCGTTCGTTTCTTGGGTCACGATATCCTACCGTGTCATGAACCGTGTACTGCCTCACGCTGGGCACACCGAAAAGAATCATATCATGTTTTTTTCTGATTTGTCACGTTTTCTTATTCCTTAATAACAATGTCATTTTCAATGATTACTGTTGCACAACGATAATCCAGTCCTATTTCAACCGACACATTTACATATTTTATCTTCAATTATAGTTGCCACACTCACGTACTTTTCTCAACAAAGATGTCCCGGACTTGTCACATGCCAAACCTCCATGCACCAGCCTCCATGCAGGGCACACACAAACTCTCACGTTGTTTTGCATTATCTTGGCACGTCAAATGTTTTTTTTCCTACTTGACAATGTTCTTTTTTCTCACGGCAACCAATCAGATATAGATCAAATATCCCTTCAGATAAGCTTGTATCTTAAAAAAGATTACATTCCAAAACAGAAAATAGAAGGTGAAGTCTTGCACCATGGGGTGCAAGAGTTTATCTTATTCCTCGAGATCTATCTAAATGGACGGTCTACGGTTATTTGGGACTACCGTAGCAGGAGCCTTATAGAAGGAAGTTGGACGGTTACTTGGACCAGTAGTGACATATATCAATATAGCTCTGGAGCGTTGGAACTTGACTAAAGCAAAGCAAAGAAAGGAACTTCGCTTGCAGGTTATTTAGGTTGCAGATAAGACGAAAGGAATATGGCTTAAAGGATTAGTTTGCATGCACCTTCAAGACAGTGCATGACCAGAACGTGTATGTGTGTGTGATTGAAAAGAAACGAAATAGTGATTCAAGGTGAAACGGCAAGGAAATTCAGATAAAAAGTTTCAAGTAGAATTACTGAACTTTAGACAAAGATCAATGTGATATCCATGACAAAACGTTATTCATTATTCAGGGAACCAGGTGACAGACACGATTCTTTACATTCAGAGTCTAGAACCTTGACTGTTAGCACAGCAAAACAATCGTGCCTCCTAGAGGTTCCGTACAGTCACGGAGCAACGAGCTAAACGTTATCATCCGGCCACTGCCTCAGACGGTTGACCTCAGCTTTTTTTTTTTCTTTTTGAACCTTACGGTTGACCTCAGCTGGGAGTGAATCATCAACCATATTTTCATCGACACGTTCCTTGCTGATGGCCAGGTTAGCAAGGGCTTCATTTAGTTCGACAAGCTTCAATTGAAGTTCATGGATCTTCTCATTCTGGTTCCAGATTTTATTTTCATGCTTCTTCAAAGCTGCTTGTTGCTTCTTCATCTCACCGTACTCGATAATAGCTTGGCGACTTGCTTGGTTGAAGTTCTCGCGCTCTTGCTTTAGGGTCTCTGACAAAGAGACACGAAAAGCTTCTTCACACGCAATTACAATGTCCATATTGTGAGCTTGCTGGGTGCTCAACTTTTCCTCACTTGTTCCGTCAATGTAGTAGTTTCGCCATGGGTAGCTTGGAACATCTTCAACGCGACTGTTTTTTTTTGGGTTTGAATTGCAGGATGTGCTCACGGAAACAAGTATGATATTTGGTCCTCAAGAATTGAACAGCTTCAAATGCTGCGAGCTGCTCATTTTTCTCTTTGTTTCCTGCAACGCTTACAGTGAAGTCATAATATATCTTCTTCTCATAACCCGTGAGGTAAATCTCCAATTCTGTTGTGTACATGTCATCTCCGTGATGGCGCTTGCTGGAGTAGCAAGGCTCTACCTCAGCACCGAGATATTGAAGCATTATCCAAAGCAACAACTTGGCCTGAGTGCACCGGCCATCTGGTGCTCCAATCCTCTTCAGTCTATTGGAAGAAGGGTAACGGTAAAGCCTGGGTGTGTTAGTAACTAAGGAACATCTAACGTAAACAGCGAAAAGCAATTAGCATGCATCAATACATTAATTAAACAACCAACCTATCGAACAAAACCATTTTTTTTTCCTTTGAAAACGTGGGTATGCACTAAGGTCCACGGTGTTAGTATTAAGTTAGAGCTGTTCAGTAGCTTCCCTTGATTCCATCTTGACGGCAGGTTCTGCTCAATTCCATATTCCGGTGTAAAAACACAACCTACATGGATTCTGTTGGAAATCTCCATAGCAAAATAATGGGTCTTCTCTTAAGAAAAACATTCTGTTGTAGGTAGAGAATGCTCTCAATGTAGTATTGTACGTTTTTGAGCAACAATTTATTAAAAATATCATATCGCATATCGAGTGAAAACCTTCAATTTGGCCTCACAAATACCAACAAATTTTTCCTCTGTTCTAGCTCTTCCCAATTCTGAATGCCTTACGGATCATGGACCAAGGGCCCAACAGGCGCCAGGAATTGTGACCCCCTTATCATCTTCACCCAAGTAAACATCGTGTAATTAGCACCATTTCATTAGATTTCTTAGCATATTATGTAAAAGTTTAGAACACTACTTAGCAAAGAAACAGTAGATCAACATCCTTACAATCTTAGTAAGCAAATTCTAATTATTTAGAAGAGTTGTACATTTAGAAGTAGTAGATATTCAGTCCTACTTCATTTGCTATTAAATATTTTGGAAACAATTGGGGACGTGTTTTGATCCGAGTATGGAAAAATCTACCATCTGAAAACATCAACTATAGAGTTCTATTAAACATTTAATTTGTATAACTTATTTTTATGTTAACATCCATATGTTAATTTCTCAATTTACAACAAACTGGAGAATTCAAATAAGTTATTGTTAGAGAGAAATCACAATTTTTCTTCATCAAAAATATATTCTCAA
>LAPY01006020.1:4067-23077 GCA_000970635.1 Eragrostis tef
AGAGGGTCTTTATAGCGGAGGATGGCGTGGCGGGGCTGCCAAGGCAGGCCGGCTGACCTAGTAGGGGGGACCGGCCGGCCGTCCACTGAGGCGATTCCTCATCGCCTCTTGCGTGGACGCTCTAGATCGCCTCCTGATGTCGGTTGGCACGTCAGTTGCTTCGTGGGTATGACAGAAGAGGAGTGAGGGCCAAGTTGAGGCCCACTCAGCCCATCATACGATATGTCAGTGGAATCTTATTCATGGGCTATAGTTTCTGCGTGTTCAGCCCATTTACAGCCAACTAGAGGTAGGCCGAGGCCTTTGGGCGCCAAGGGGGGCTGGCTGGCCTGGCTTTTCTTCTGCTCAGGCCCACTTTTCTCCAAAATTCACTCCTGCATCCAAAATTCACCAAAATTCATGGAAGTATGCTAGTTCCTAACTAATATGCATAGAATCTTGGTGAATCGCTTTTATTTACTAGTATGTTGGAGGTCGAATGACCATTTAACGACCGCCAACAATCCCCCGAAACCTGTCCATCGTTAGCCGTAGGAACAAGTGAGCTGAGCTATTTGAGTTTTTATCATTTTATTAAAGTTTAGTTGATTCTTAAAAGTAGAAGAGAGACCTTTTAACCTAGAGTTTATTCTTTCAAAACTCTTACCATTAATAGCAAGCTTTTTGTTGATAGATTCATTAATTTTTGCTTGTCCGTAAACCAAACCTTTCAAGGAATTTTGATTGTTAAAACAAAAAAGTTGTTACCTCCATGATAAGACTTTCGGTTTTGGTTGAAACCTTGACCTCCATTTGGACAATACCCATTGTTATTGTTCGTGTAGAATACTTCTTATTGGGTGTGGTTGGGGCAGTCCTTCCCCATGTGGCCAGTGCTGCCATATTCTTCATACGTCATGTGTGAGTCCAAGGCATGAACATTGCTATGCATGTTGTAGTCGTACGAACGTTTTATGAGGAGATCAACTTTGATGGACAGCATGTCCACCTCTTTCACATGGTGAATACCTTTAGAGCGTGATTGGAGTCATTCATTACTCCACCCTTGATTTGAGACCATCTTCTCAATAAGCTTTTTAGCTTGATCAATGGTTTTAGAGAAGAAGGCTCCTCTAGCACCGGCATCCATATGTCCACGGGTTGTTGGTGTCAACCCATTGTAGAAATGTTGGAGAATGAGACATTCTTCAATCTCGTGGTGTGGGTAGATGGATATGTATTCTTTTAGCCTATCCAAGCCTCGGTGATGGATTCGTTGCTTGCTTGCTGGAAGCTCATATCCTGCTACAGTGGAAGCCTCCAGTGACTGTTGGAGATGAGTATTGGCGTCCTCGGTTGCCGTCTCAAAGAAAGGAATAGCTTGCACCATAGTGATCATGCTGGACTTGACCTCATATCCTGCTACACCAGCGTCAACATTAGGACCAGTTGGCACATCGGCAACGACGGGAGCAGAGTAGTCACAAAGTGTCTTTTCAGCCATGGTGGTTGAGGATGATGGTACAGACAATGCTGGTTCACTTATCGTGAGTCCTTGTGCAGGAGGTTTGATGGTTGGTCGAGTTCTCCTTACATGTGACTCTGGATTTTCGATGAAGTTCTATGGCAAGTTGCATCCACGCATACACTATCCTGTTTTCACATCAAAGAGAAAAGAGATCAAGTGTTAGCCTGCATGGGCAATGGTTAAGTCACATCAAGTTTAATAATGAGCAATCATTGTATTCTTGTTAACCAATGTCTTCCCCAGCAACAGCGCCAGAAATGCTTGTTGGCATTTCTTTCGAACCACTAAAAATATCACCAATGGCTGGTTAGGCCTCTAGTTATATTCCTCGCATGACATAAGAAATGCCTCTTGGTTTGGTCACATGCTCCCTTATACCAAATAATCCACAACTAGCAACAAAGGCTAGAGATGTCTTATTAGTATTTCTCATGATAAAGATAATCCTCAAGTGCACGGATGACTGTTATAGAATTTCACACGAGAGTATTCCAGGGTATCAGATTTATATTTTCCCAAAGGAAAGACATGGTTTACAATTGTACTTATGCTCATGGTATTACATATGATAGGTCAAATCCATATTCCAATGCAGGGGTAAGGATAGATATATAATGATAGATAGTGTTGACACACAGAGGTATTCCACTCTCAATAAAAGGGGAGAGGCATATCTAAGTAGGAACAGGACAAAGCAAGAGGGTTGCTACACATAATGTATGTCGTCTTATGATGAGCTAGGTTCCACCTATAGCCTCAAGTTTACACAAGTTAGGACTATGCGCTTATGTATAGGTATCATCGGGAGATCTGGTATACGCAAAGTCTGCCCCATGACGCCAACCTTTTACTATGTACTCCTGCGCTGTGCCCGGACGTGGAGGGTTATAAGGGACAGACAGGGTGTCACCACCTACCGCCTACCTCTACAAACTGTGGGACACGCCACACCCAAGGGTGGAAATAACCACAATGCTAGATCCCTCGAGGCATCTCGCAGGGCGATAAACCTATATTTGCAGGACATTGGCCCCAATACATGCCCATAGGACAAGTAGATAAATGAGCAGAAACGGGAAAAGGATCAAATCTAGTTCATCGTTTGGGGATGAACACTGAACGAGGTTTAATCTAGAACAATCAACAATAATTGATGATCGATCATGAACGAACGAAGAACAAGCGATGAACGCTGATGAATGACCATCGATGAACGAACAATGAATGCTCATACAACATCATAGATAAGAGATGAACGAACGACATAAACACGTAACGATCATATGAACGAAGATATTCCATTAAATGTTAAAAGTATTTCAAGGGAAAGGATACAAGATCTATACTCAATTCTTCAAGAGATTTTGGAGCAATAAGGCAGCCCACTACTCAGCCTAACACTACCTAGAAAGCCTCTAGCTTCTAATGTGAGGGGAAGGGAATGAGCCTCAAGTGGTGTGTATCTCAAAGGAGGGTGGGGATAGCCCACCTTATATAGACTTGGAGGTCAGTTCCTGGAGGCGGTTCATGAGGTCGACAACATTCAATGCACGTGGAACCCACATAAGGATGTTGGTCGACCCCCCTAGCCAGGTCGGCCAACCTGGGCCTGGCCCCTCCTGGCTGCGTCTTGGCTGGTGGTCTCCCCTCTGACTCTTTGCCTCTAATCCAGGTGCAATGGCCTTTGCTTGTTGAATTTACATGGAATTTGGCCTTTTGTCTTGGATTTGAATTTTCGCCGTGATCGTCATTTTTAGAAAGTTTTGTTTCGTCGCTTTGGTGCATGTGTATACCTGGATTTTCCCTGTTTTCCACCTGGACACTAAAATATAGAGGTACATGTGGAAATAGGTTATTCTTAAATAAAATGCTTGTAAGGAATGTTAGTTCTTCCTTATTTATTGTGTTATGTGACGGTCGAAATCATGCTATAATGATTATCAACAATGACAGTGTGTGGTTTCTTTTTATAATGATAGTTCGAGGTATTTCCAAAATCTTCAAAAATATCTTCCTCGAACTCTTTTAAGAACTCAAGAGGTTGAAATTCATCACCCTTTGTCATTGTTTCATCTTCCCACGAGGTTTCGCTAGTCAAATCTGATGATGAGAGCGAGTTCCTCATCCTTTGATACTATCTCGATAGGAGGGGATGAATGTTCAACAAAAGAAGTATTCTCCCAGATACGACCTATAGGAGCCTCCTTCCTTTCGTTGGGGTTTGATGAAGAAATGGAACTCCAGTGGATATGTCAAGATATTGTGCAGATTCTCTGCTCAACCCAAAGCAAAAGTGTTGCAACAACACATGCTTCGGTAAAGACAAATCTGGGCCAGAGTAAATTAACAATAATGAAAACCTGGCCCTGGCTGCACCTAAGGTTTCCTTCTAATTATGTCAGAAGTTTAAAATATCCACCCTTAAGGAAGCGATGCCAGATAATAGAAAGAATGCTAGATATAATTTATCTCACAATGGTATGTTTTTTGAATTTTTTAAAATCATCATTTTAAGTAATTTTTTTACTCTTCCAATATTTTTTAAGCAATTAGAACCAATTGTTCTAGCCTTCATAACCAAATGTTTCAAGAAGAGAAACCAATTGTTCCAACAATTACAACCAATTGTTCTAGCCTTCTTAATCAAATGTTCCAAGAAAAGAAACCAATTGTTCCATCAACTACAACCAATTGTTTTACCAAATGTTCCATCAAACTTTTTATTATGAAATGTTGAACTAGTGAACATAAAATGTTGCATCTTCTCATTTTTTTTAAAAAAAAAATGAACCGTATATGCACATGAATGATAGTCACGATAGTGAAAAATCTTGAAAACGTGACCATGCCGCGTGAAAAATTATGGTCGGTTCCTCTCCACAGCTTAGCAGACAAAAAAAAATGAACAAGATGAAAGCAATAAAACAACGCAGCGCAACCCCATGCGCGCTGGACAGAAAAGTCGCTGGAGCAAAGTGACAACGTCTGGAGGCCGGGTCCTACCTGTCTTGCGCACCGCGTCTGCGTTAATAGGCCGTGGTGGGCCGCGCTATCTCCAGTCTACTGTCAGCGGGGGCAAGCATAGGAGCTCCCGTCTGTACACAAAACAGGTCAGCTCACGTGTCCTGTAACAGCGGCTTTCCTCAAGGGATGCGTGCAATGAGCCCGCGTCTCCTCTCAGCAGATCTCAATCATGTGGAGTCATCCATCAATTGTGTGATATAATTAAATGTTGCATTTTATTTCATCATTAATCATGGGCGACCGTCATCGCGATAGCGTGAGTCACGCAGCAGATCAGAAGCTCCCTTGACAGGTCGCCTTACTGGATCTCCATATACGTCGCTATAGCCGGCGCTGCGAGCCGCCTCTACACCACGCCGCCTGGCTGCATTAGGCCATGTTGCGCGTGAAGGGCGCGTTGTGCTGGTCAGTGCAGCGCCTCTGAGGGTCGTGCCATCAGGGTCATTGGGAGTCGCGTCGGACGAGCCACGTCGCCAGGCTCCCAAGCCGCAGCTTCCTTCACCAGGTGCTGTCAACTCTGCCCGCGCATAAAGTTGTACTCTCGTGATGTTGATGCGAAATCTTCACACGTGACCTATGGGAGATCTGCTTAACTTCAGTACAGGATCAAGAACTCGCGCGTGGTGAAATTCCCAAAGCGTGCCAGTCAGTTTTCTCTGCAGACTAACAAAGACATAAAAAGGCATTAAATTCCTTGGGTCATCGGCCTGGTGAATGCGCAGCCGACAATCGGATGTCAAGCAAACAGTCAAGAGGGAAAAGAAATCGGCTAAAAGGACTTGTTGATTGTTGATTATCGGCTAACGACCATCGGCTTGCTTATGGAAAAATAAACGAAACAGAAATTTACTTGCTAACAACTGGAACTATAAATCGGTTGGCTCAAATAGATATAAAGATAAATTATTAACCAAAAGATTAATAGTACGTAATTTGTAAATCAATCGGTCAAGATCTGTATAGATAAACAATCGGCCAAACACTCCGAAAGAACCTTAGATATCCGCCAAGTCACATCACAAAACTACTCCGATAAAACCCATAGGATCGGACCTAACCGAGACAGCAATGAGGCTTTACAGCAATCAGGTGGAACACTTGATCAAATGGTAAATCTAAGATGACTCGAATATACTCGAAATAACCTATAATATGCCTTTCAAACTAATGTCACAACAGGATCGGACCTAACCGAGACAGCTGGTAACATCAATTCTAATCGGCAGTTCTAGATAAGTCTAATATATCGGATAACTGATAATTATTCTAGCAAAGCATTAGCAGATTCGATCGGCTCATACAGTGAGATAATTCGATCAAAGTATAAGACGAGAAGGTTACTAGATAAGCTAGGCAATTACCTTGGGGTGACGAGTTCCCTGCCGTACGCGTAGATCGTGCCGATGCAGCCCACGTGAAACAAGAAAACCCGTCAAGAAAACAGGTTGGCGATGCGCCAAAAATTGTATTGATTGTGATTAAAGTTTGCTTACAAGCAACTGGGTTTATATTTATACACCCGAGGTATCAACCGTACACGACCAGGAGTCCGATACGAACTCAGTCTAAAGAAAATAAAACAATTCCTAAACTATCCACACTGCAACCGACTCGACTCCGAATCTGCGCTTTTTCGTAGCAGCAAATCTTCCTCGAGATATTCCGTGTGGCCCACTCTAACTGCCACGTGCGTCACCAGAACCTGCCAAACTCAGGTGTGAACAGGTGACCATGCTTTATCCTGCCGCATCATGCGTGCACCGTTACACGGAGATTATCTGATCTGTTGTTTTTTTTTGTTGTTGTTACCCAGATCAATTATCGAGATTGTGTCGCCCCACTAATATGTACACGTTCGAACATATTTCTCTTGGCGGTATATATGAGAGCACAAGACTCTGAGGACAAGACACCTCTCTGCATACGTTGGCGGTCCAGTGTTCGTACCTTTCAACTAAAGGAGGGTGTCCTCTTCAGTTGAAATGTGAGGATCTTTTTTCTTTCTCAAAAACCAAATGAGAACAGCGCCTCATTATTTCGCCTGTAAAATTGCGCCTCATTATATTAAAAAGAAAAGGGACCAGAGCCTGTTACAACACACTACAGACTCCCAAATTGATATTTACATTTATGCGTATGAAAACAAAACAATCCTACAGGCAGCTATTCCTCGATCAAATGCAATATTCCTATTGAGAACTGCACCACGGAAGTAGGCACTCGAACTGAGCAAAATCACAACAAAGGCTTTGGTACACAGATTGAACGTTTTCAATACGACTCATCATAAAGTAATACAATCATCAACACAACATCGGCCACATATGCCTTATTTTGGGAATAAATAAACAACAATTGATGAACTGAGGAATGAAGCAAGTACATGGTACTGGAGCATCCTATACGTACATTGCGATTTACTTTGTGAACTCGAGTGCCCACATGCCACAGAAGATGTACGTAGCCTTGTACTCTCCATGGAAGCCAGCCTCCCTGGTGAGCCTAGTGATCTCTTGCTCTGTTCTCTCCTTACCACCGGCAAAGTTGACCAGCATTGCAAGATCCTTTTGCAACGTGTATTGTGCCTCCAAGGTAGTTAGTGGACTTGCCGGTAGTATGCTCTCCAGAATAATCACCTTTCCATTCACTGGGAGAGCAGTGTAGCAATTCTTAAGGATCGTGACGCACTCTTCGTCACCCCAATTGTGGAGAACATGCTGCATCACCAACAGGTGTATTTAATTTTAGTTAATAATCACTAAAAAATAAAATGCACCCGGGATATATAAACTATTTAGGAATGGTCATCTAGGTATATACATCAACTCTTAAAGTGACCATCTACATCTACAAACTATTTAGAAATGGTCATCTAAGTACATAAACTCCTAAGTGGCCATTTAGGTCCACAAATTAATATGTTGTAGCTGTCTAGGTTCAAATACTTTCGGGAGGTGAGACGGCGATATGTTAGGAAAATCATTGCAATCAATCGCATAAATGTCGACTCCGCTTGGCAGCAGGATCGAACGAGGGCCTTTTGCCTCCTTCCCCAGATCATCGCCTCCTGATCACCGCCTCACCCCCATATTGCCAGGCAGGGTCTCTTATATACAATTTTTCACTGCCATGATGTTCCTCACACACATAACACGTGCCACGTGCCTCTCCATCCATGGTGGCATGTCCACATATGATTTTTTTTTTCACGCACGGAGGAATTTGGACCTAGATAGCTAAAATATAATTAGTTTGTGGACCTAAATAGTCACTTAGAAGTTTATGTACCAAGATGACCATTTCTAAATAGTTTGTGGATCTAGATAGTCACTTTAGGAGTTTATGTACCTAGACGACCATCTCTAAATAGTTTATGTGCCTCGGTTGCATTTCACTCATCAATAAAAGTAACAAATCAATCGAGTTCTGAGTGTCGTGGTGGCTATCGGACATAGAAACAGATGTAGTTGTATGATCCGTCGTCGCCACTTGTAATTCTATCCATAAACAATTACTATTATATTCCTCCTCGGACTCCACGATTCATTTATCCTCCGGTAGTTTATTCCTCAAGCGGAATTTCTCTGTTCTTCGCAGATATTCCACAAACTTCAGGTATTTATTTCTCCTCAGACTCCGCCACCTTCACTACCTATCGTTTTTCTTTGAAGACAAATAATAATTTTCTATAGTTCAGCTCACCCAACATAAAAAGAAAAAAAAACACATGTATTTATTTAGCACCTATACCAAAACTGTCAAATATATAAAAGATGGATAAAAATTTATATATATGCAAAAAATCATTGTCTAAATATGACGATTCCCATTCAGCAAGAAATATAGTTGCACATGTCCAGTACGTAAGAGTTCTAGTGGGAGTCTTAAAGTAGCAATCGTTTATGGGAACCTAGAGAATGGATGTCAAACTATAGCAAATCATGATTTTTCTTCAAAGAACAAAGATCGGCAGTAGAGGTGGTCAAAACCCTTGCGCGCAAGGTATGAGCCCATAGATTTGATGTTCTGCATATTTACTTCTCACTGATATAGCTATTCTACCAGTGACAAGAGACAGCATTCTCGACAGCAAGGTGTTGTGTGCATTTGCTTAAGCTTTTGCAGTTACGCTGTTTAAATTTAATGGTACGCATTTTCTCCATATTTTTTCTTTAATATTTTTATGTGATAACATTAAAATGAGAGAAATGAATGAACCTTCATCAGTACTGCATTTCCGTGAGGAATTTTATCAAACATGCTGCCTCCGACGTGATCCACACCTGTAGGTTGAAACTTCGTCATGCCATGAGGAAGCAGATATTAGCCTTTTCAAAATTTGGAACTGATAACTAGGAAGGTTGTTGATAAAGGCATGAATGGAGATAATCCTATCAAACAAAGTTCCCGATAAAGGTTGTTCCTCAACACCTTCAAGCAATGGCCTATTTTGGCTTCTCAATCTCTTCGTGTGGTGAAGTCTGCCATGGTTTGAAACTGTTGGTGGAGTATTTATTTTAAAGGGAAACATGAACCATTTGATTGGTTGTGGAAAGCTACAGAAACAGATGGGGGTTTCGGAGAAGTATATCCGAATTTCGTCGGATGCAGAACCTAGATGAGGGCCATGAGGCCCATGAGGCTGCAATGTTACAGAAACTGGAGAAGCAACGCGGTCGTTGCTGATACTGAGACGTATAAACACGGCCTGGCCTGGTAATTATTATGCGTCTATGGTCATGGTGGGGCGAGCCAGTGAGCAAAATGCAATGATTGGTGGACATATATAAGTGTGATCCTTTTGTACATCAAAAAGCCCTAGAATATATATGAAAGTTAATAGTGTTTAATGTGTCTATACTTCAACAGGGCATTTATCTATAAGAAGAACCAGACTGACCTTCAATATGTGCCGCCTGGGCAATGACGTCAGGGAGGTCGTAATTGATGCATCTAAGATTCTTATATTGACCTTTAATTATTGCCAATGTAGTTCCGTCGCCACCACCGACATCAACAAGCACACTAACGTCTTCAAATCCATGGTAGATGTCAACCAGCTTCTTGATTACAATAACTGAAAGGCTCGACATGGACTGGTTGAATAACATGCTCAGTGACTCATTTTTCCCAAGGTACTTGAACATTGGCAAGCCGTAAGCTATTTCGAATGGCGTTGTTCCTCCGTCCAACCCTGCGTCCTTCAAGTAGTGCCTAGGGAATTAAGTTGTTGAGACCAGTATAAAAGTAATTGAAATGTTTAGACAAGTACTCTCATACTAATCAGGGCCAAAAGAAAAACATACGAAGAACTATCAATCAACTACTCCATATATACCTGCATAATATATAGCATATATATCGTGTGAAGAAGTTAGTGAATAAGCCTACGTATATACCTTCTTAATTAGAAAAGAAATTATCGCTATTTCTGTAGAGAAACCAACATCTTTGAGGAGCTGATTAACTCTTGTTCACTCCAGAGCTGTCGCCCCTAGAACTTGTTTTAGACTTCTTTTACAGCTTTTAGGAATTAGAAGGCCTCCAAACATGTGGGGGGGGGGGGGTCTCGACCAGTTTCTTGATACTGTCTGATATTTTTTAAGGAAACCATAATCTTGTCTAACCCAACTTTAGCAGATTGTGCCTTGCAAAAGAGTCACCCACCCTTAAAGAATATCGAATAATTACAACAGTCTGCAACAACTTGCAATGAATGGAGGGGCACTTTGGTCATTAACTTAGTTTATAGATTTTAAGAGACCAGAATCCAAACAACCCTACTCAGCTTCTTTTTTAGAAACCAGTTTAAGAAACTAGTGGAGATTCAATCATGGCCTTGAAATCTATAAACTGATGTGGATGCTTTTCTGCTGAGCAAACTAATATGTTGTAGTTTCAATCATGGCCTACTACGTGCTGGTTTTTGACATTGAAAGCATTCTTCGATGAAAGGATAAATTGATGTGGATGCTTTTCTGCTGAGCAAACAACATATTCTATAAGGATACTTAAAGAAAAATTAGCGTACGTACCAACGTTCAATAGAGGCCTTGTGTAGGATCATCCGCCCAAATGGAACTAGTGACTCCTCCGTGCCTTTTCCGGCGAGCCATTTGCACACAGGCGCCGCCGTGTAACTCCGGCAGGCCGTGCCATCAGGCCCCAACTCTGTTGTGCAATTGACCACACTATGAGAAGCAAGGAACCGGAGCATGCGATCCACCATGCCGGCCGTCTTGCCGGGACATGGTAGCCCTGCCGCCAACTCCTCCGCGGTCATCCCGTGTCCGTCGGCAGCAAGGAGCTGGTCGATGAGTCCCAGCTCGATGACCGCTTTGAGGGTCATAGGGACAATGAATCCGCCGAGGAGCTTTGCGGCGAACATGCATGCCTCGTCATCCTTCAACGTTGCCATCGCTTAATTGACACACCTAGACGGGAAAGCTGGGTTCTGCTAAGGATTCGCTGCTTTGTTTCCATTGCGTGCTTTGATCCTCGTATTTATAAACACAAGTAGTAGGTAAAGAGCTGCGCAAAAGCTGGCCTGAAATTTTCACGTGGTGCCTACTGGTCTGACAGTTCTTGGAACGCAAAAAAAAAATACAGGAGATGCCAGCGCAGCGAAAAAAAAATCCATCGTACCTGGCAGGACAGTGACGGGAAAACGTCCAAGGCAATGTGATTAGTTAATTGCTTAATGCAAAGTGTCCATCCTATTTGTCATATCCTTGGCCAATGCAAAATTTATCTCCTATTGTACAGGGGCTATGATCCATGTGTAAGTCTTGTTGAGTACCTCCGTACTCACGATGCTATTGTTAAGTTTTTGCAGGTGAGAACGAGTACGTGTATAGTTACTTCTACCCTGCCGAGGGCGGTGACGGGCAGAAGTAGTTTTTTGTAGTGGTACTAACCCCAATGGTACATGTGGGCTGAGCAACATTGGCCTTTTGTTCTTAACTTCCACTGCGCATCACTCTCATGTCAAAGATCAAACTTTTATGATACAATTACTTAGCTAGTGCTTTATGTTTTAATGAGAGCTAAACTATTTGTGTTTTCTCTTTTGTTTCATTTGGAAGTAATGAAGACTTGTAATGACGCCTAAAATAGTTCTCTATATGTATCTTGTGATGATGGTATTTACAATTGTGGCTTTGCGGTGTGCATGTATCTTGTGATGATGGTGGTTACAATTGTGGCTTCGCAGTGTGCAGGTTGATCTTGGGCACTGAAATGCATACCGGGGAATATCGATAGTATACATGTGATGATCGAATATTGTTTTGTTGGCTGCTTAGCATGGGTTTTGCACGCGATGTGTCGTGCAGTTCACACGTGTCAATACTCATTCCATGGTTAGCCAATATATTTGGTCATTATGTGTATAATTTTGAAGGCTCCTCCACACAAATTTAATCCAAGAATTAAGTAAGCAAATATTCAAATCCCTCAGGCTTAGCTAGTTCTATAGAGCGGTGCTGAACGATTCTAGCTCAACATCTATGCTTTCCAAGGCCTAACCAGTAGAAATAATTTTTTTACTATTGCCATCATTGATTTTAATCTGGCCAAGCACGAGATCTTTGATAAAAGGTTCATAGTGAAAGAATTACCATTATTACCTCCCTGACTTTTTTTGAAGAAGAAGTCGGGCTTGGAATCCCAGCCGTAGGCGGTATCCATTGCGATTTCTATTGTTTGGGAAGTTTCATTCCTCCGTTACGTTTGGGCAATGAATACCCATATGCCCCGTATTGCCGCACTCTTCACATGTCATGCAAGCTACTGCCTGAAGATCTTGTGGAGATTCCACCTTGCTGAGGAGCTGATCGAGCTTAAGGGCCAGCATGTCCATGGCCTCCACTTGGGATACTCCACGAGTCTTGGTAGGAGCCGTTTGGCGTTCACCATACCTTTGGTTGGACGCCACATTCTCAATGCCATGGTGGGGCATGTGAGTGTGTACTATTGGAGTCGTTCCCAGGCTTCAGAGATGGACTCATCACCGAGCTATTGAAAGCTCGATATCGTGTACCCACTACCAAGAAATAAGGGTATTGCCACGAGTAGTGCTGCAACAACATAAATTTAGTTGCGACAGCTATGTGTTGTTGCAACGTTTTCCATACATGGTTGCGATGTGTGGACATTGTTGCCACAAAACAACTTTTGTTGTGAGAGGTATGTGTTACTAGCACAAACAGTAAAATGGTTCCAAGAGATTGACATCTATTGCAACAAAAAATAATAATTGTTGCATCAATTTTAATTTTTTCACGGCAATACACTAATACTATTGCCATGATTATCTTATCGTGGCAATAGATATCTATTGCAACAAAATATGATCATTGTAATTTGTGAAAAGTTTATTGCAATAGAAAAAAGGCTATTGCCACAAAAAAAAATTTTGTTGCAACACGTCAAATCTATTGCAAAGATTTTTGGCTTTTGCCCCAATTTTTCATAAACTTTTTCCACAGCATGCGAGAGGATAAAGAAATAGCATTGCTATTGCATACATAAAAAACAATATGAGAGCAGTATTAGCCTGCAATATTTTTTCTTTGCTTTTGTTGAATATGTTGCCACAACTAAATATAGTGGCAATAGCTATTTATTGCCACAGTCTGAGTCATTGTGTCAATTGTTGATCGCAACGTTTTACTTCGTGACAACAAACATAGGTATTTCAACCAAACAAAAAACATAGATAAATGAAGGTTGAGGATATGAAATATTTCAAATCTACTAATTTAAAATATCTTTGGTGTATCATGTGTTCCTAATTAAACAAGATGCAGACTTTTGTAATCTGGATAAGCTCATTTATAAATGGTACAAATAATAATATCCAACATTTTGGTTTGTTTGGATAGCTATTTAAAAGGTTAAAGGTGCACATGGTGATATGAAAGTGCATCTACTAATTTAAAATATATTTTGTTCTAGGTAGCATGAGCTATTAATAAATAACACATTGACTTTTGTGATCATAGATGAGCTCATATTTGGATATGGTTAATTGAAGGAGATACAGACGCAAATCTAATAAATATATATTAGAACAAATCGGTGGTTAAACTAACAGACCATGGGATGCCATTTTTGTTTTATGGCATTATTGAAGTCGTCACTAAAGTTGGTAAAAAACAAGAAAAATGGCCTAAAATGAAAATAAGAAAGCAATTTGTCTCAAGAAAAATGTCATGAATCAAGGCATTTCACTACGTCAGGTCAGGGCTCTAGTAACATACTAGCAGAAAACCCGTGCATTGCAACGGGTGAGGTGTGTTGCCACCCACGTTTTGGTACACGCAAACGGTACATGGGCGGTGACCATCCGTTTACCGTTTAGAATGTTTAGACGGCGGTTAAACGAGTTTAGATGGATTAAATGTTTTGTTACTGTACCAGCTGGAAAGGAAAGAAAAAGAAAAAGAATAGAGGGAAAAGGAGAAAAGGAGTGGGGAATGTGCTTTCTAGGCCCGGCCCACCAGCAAACCCATAGGCCATAGCCCACCTAACCCTCAGCCTTATCTGCTAGCCGCCAGCCAACCACCGCTCACTGTCATCTCTTTCCTCTTGCTCCCTGGTTCTCTCAGCATCCCTCAGATCGACGGTGGCGCATGCATGGCCTGACCGAGCGCTCAAGGCTGGAGCTGCTGCAGCTGCCGCTGCCCCTTTCTGGAGCTCCATCCATACTCTTCCCTTCAGCCACAGTCGCCAGATCCAAAGGGGAAATAGGAGCTTGACGGTAGGTCCGACGCAGCGACGCAGGGCTGGAGGCGGCGCTGCTCCAAGGCCGGCCCGGTGCATGGACGGCGTCGACGATTCTGGATGGCTAGCCCCACGAACGGACAGACGGTGTCAGTCTCGCTTCTCTCCCTTCTTGCCAGTGACTCCGCCTCCTCAATGAAGTCCGACCATCACGCAGCCGCCGCGTGAGACGCACGAATTGGCGTCCACAAGCGTTTTGATGCCGTCCCGTTTTGCCTGTGTTGCCCGTTTTTCAACGTCTTTGACCGACTAAACGGCTCCACCGTTTAAGTGACCGATTACCCCCTAAACTCCACGGCACCCTCGCGTATAGCGTTTATACGCGTTTAGACGACCGTATAAACCCGTTTAGAAAAACGTGGGTTGCCACGTGAGACAATGCGCAACAATATATTAAAAATAAATCAAATAGGTAGAATCAAGTAACGAATTTAGTAAATATATTTTTAGGCATGCGCATTGCATAAAATAATGCATTCAAAAGATTAGGGTTTATAATAATGGCTATCATAATAATATTTTGTTAATGGAGAATGCATCAAGTAGTGGTAAAAAGGTTTATAAAAGTCATGAAGCATGTTTTCTGATTAAAGATTATTTAATTATTGGGAGATAAATGTCTGTAGGACACTGCGTAATGATGGCTTTGTCTCCTGGACATCGCATCTCTTCTTTTGGTCTCATGAACACTGAGAAAACCTGGTTTTGTCTACAGGACACTATAGCAAAAAAATTGACTATTTTCAAATTATTTATCTCAATGCACAAAACATATTGCAGCTAGAAATTTGTCACAGAGTTACATTATTTCATTTTCTGTACATGTGATTTTTTCTTTATTTTTTGCCTATTGTTTGCATAGTTTTATTTCAAAAATAAATATTTTATTAGTTAGAAAGTAATGTAAACAATCAACAATAAATATGAAAAAAAACTACATGTATAGGGAATACAGTGTTGTATGGTTGTGACAAATTTCAAGTTGCAATGTATTTTGTGCTTTGTGATAAAAAATTTAAAAATAGTCACTTTCTCTGCTTCAGTGTCCTGTAGACAAAAATCATGTTTTCTCAGTGTCCATGAGACCAAAAGAACATATGAGATGTCTAGGAAACAAAACCACCATTGTGCAATGTCCCACAGACAAATTTTCCTCAATTATTCAGTATTCACGTTGGAATACCAGTGGATCATTTTGTAAAATAGCATGCACAATGTTTAGGGTTTATTGTGCAAAAACAGTGAGTCAAACAACAATATATGAAAATACAAGGAACTTAATTGCAAGACTATGTACTACTGCATCCGAAACGTAAAATTCGACTACTATATGGGCTTTACTGCAAACGTTTTGATTTTTCTCAATTTCTGACCAAGCCCAAACTTTTTCTTTTGGGCAGCCCAGCCAGGAAAAAAAGCCATGCACGTGCACTGGGCCAATGCGCAGCAATTTTATATGATAGAGAAAGATGCGCAACAATTTTTTTATGATAGAAAAAGACCATTCCAGCACGGCCCACCGAAAAAAATTAAAAGCAAGCAATTTGCTTGGGGTGGGATCATACCCTATTCGAACGGTATAAGACACTAAAAACGAACTCGGAAATTTTAAACTTAAACTAATTCGACTCGAATTCGAATTGTAGGACGAAAACGAAAAGTCTATTGGATGACCTCTTTCAGCCTTTTTAAGTAGTAGAGATTTATATGTTACTAAAGCTACAGAAAAGTGCTATAGGATATATAGTAACACATCTAATAAGTGATGCATATGCTGGTGTTACTAGAACAACTTCTAGTATGACACATATATGTGTTACTGCTTGTGGAAAAAATATGTTACAATAATAATATAATAACACATGTGTTACAATATAATGTATTTATATCTAACAAAATGTGCTACAATATAATGTAGTAACACAAACAAAAAATTCTAAATAACTAGTGGCTGCTAGGATTCAATCCTGGGACCTCACATCATTATGTTGTTGAGTTTCTACTGCACTACACACTCATATATGATAAAAAATACCCTTAATTGATTTTAACTTATAAATTATTTGAAAATATGTTACTATAGCCCTAAAAAAGTGTTACAACGGGTTATAGTAATACATAACAGTAACAACACATTATTTTCTTTATAACACTGTACTTGAAACACTATTTTTGTGTTACTAGAATAATTATTTGACATTTTTGACAAGTGTTATGTGTTACCACTGTGTGTTACAAAATCTATGTTTTGTAGTAGTGTATGTTTTAGTGTTATCTCGTATTGAATGAGTTGTTACTGATACCAACAATCTGGGTCACATTTTGGTGACGACTAAAGCCTTGTCGCTATACATATATAGTGACCAATAATTGCATATGTTGGTCACTATAACTTTATAGCAACCAACATAACCTTGGTAACTACATGTAACGTTTGTTATTAAAATTGTATATCCACCAAAAATCTCAAACTTGGTCACTATAAGTCAACTTTTAGTGACCAACAAAGAAAAATTTTGTTTGGTCACTAAAACTTGGAGACTAAAACCTAGTTTTCTTTTAGTGATTGTTGTTCTGGTAATCACCAGATCCATTTGAAAGAGAAGGATGGCATAATGACTTCTTTTATTACACCGTTTGATAACTATTGTTATATCACATGCTTTTTGGTGGATCAAGAGTAATTCAAAATATCTTTGTCTACGTGTACTATGTTCTCCTTAATAAAACAACACGATGATAATGGTGATGCTCGATGAGCTATTTTAGAAATAATAAGAATATTGTTGTTGATCCTTTTGGTTGCGTTGGTGGTGCATTTATAAGAGGTGAAGGTTGATGCTGATATCACATCAAACCTTTTTAAAATATCTATGGCGTATCAGGTGCTCCTAACTAAACAACATGATGATTCTTGTACTTCTGGATGAGCTCATTTATAAATGGTAGAAATAATAATATCCAACTTGTTGTTTCGTTGGGATAGCTATTAAAAATGATGAAGGTCCATTGTGATATGATATTGCATCTACTAATTTAAAGTATCTTTTGTTATAGGTAGCATGAGCTATTAATAAAGAAACGCTTTGATTTTTGTGATAATAGATGAGCTCATATTTGGATATGGTTAATTCAAGGAGATACAAAAGCAAATCTACTAAATATATAATAGCATCAAATGGGTGGTTCAACTAACAGACCATGGGATGCCATGTTGAAAGAAAAATAGTACAAATTCAAGTTGGTTCTGGACATGATTGAGATTGAACTACCCAGTGCTTTGTCTTATTAGTTTTGTTTGTATATCATGATCAAAAGTTATTGCAAGCGCACATGGCGTGAAATGAACCTATCAACATGGCTTTATGTAATATTACAGTTTGTGAAATTATTTGACAGTACCTTTGATTTTTACTATTGTTTGTGAAATTATTTGATTTAAACTATAAAATATAATATGTTATGAAAGTTAGTATATCATATTTCATATGTTATATGAGCAACCAACTGATATAAAATTTGCACGTTTTATAATTTTCCAATCATTGAAAAGAATACTCTCCAATACATAGGGGCACTCTGTAGGTGTCGCCAGCCAATGCCCTTTGTTCTGCAAGATCTGTTGAAAAGGATTTAGCGGGGCTGCAATTTCCCATATCTTTTATCTTTCTACTAGCGTGATGCTCATGCTGTGCTACGAACACTAATATAAATTGGACAAAAAATTGATTTTGTGATTTCTAAACAAGTTTTATCCCGAAACCAATAGGAATCTATCGCAAACGATATGTTATATATCACTACTCTAATCTCAGCCGCAACCTTATTTCAGTTAGATCTAAATGGACTTTAAAACATATGAGCTTCACAATAATGTTTATCAAATGCCGAGTGAATAGCTTCCAGGTCCCTATTTCCCATCAGTTGTTGTTCTCAAAACTGTAGGCTGACGAATCGGTCAAATGTTATTTCACCACTACTCTATTGTGACTCACACGTGGGTCCACCAAATCCCGGAACAGAGGTCAATAACCCTTATTTTTTGTCAGATGAAACCGAACCCGTGTGCCTGACCGGCCTTGGCGATGATTTTGGTACCTAAAGAGAGCAATTTTGGCAAGTTTATGATTTGAACTGAAGTCTTCAGTAAAGTTGGTGAAAAACCAGAAAAATGACCAAAACGGTGATGACAAAGCAATTTGTCTCAAGCAACATGTCATGAATCAATACATTTCTTTAGTGTTATCTCGCATTGAACGAGTTGTAGACTCTACCGTCGATTCTAAATTATTAATTTTTTATTTATTGTCATTGTGCTAATCACGAAATCCATCTGAAAGAGAACGATGGCATCATGACTTCTTTTATATTACATCGTTTGATAACTATTGTTATCTGACATGCTGTTTGGTGCGTCAAGACTAATTCAATATATTTTCATCTACATGCACCATGTTCTCCTTATTTAAACAACACGATGATAATGGTGATGCTCAATGAGCTATTTTTGAAATACTAAGAATAATATTGTTGGACCTTTTGATTGCAAGGTTGGCGCATTTTAATGAGGTCAAGGTTGATACTGACATACAAATAAAATCTTCTAATTTAAAATATATATGGTGCATCATGTGTTCTTAAAGAAACAACATGACTGTGACACCCCGTGTCACTGGAATTCAAATCAGTGCAA
>LAPY01006026.1:1117-14040 GCA_000970635.1 Eragrostis tef
CATGAGGAGATCTTAGATGCTAGATAAAATCAGAGCCTACACCACAGCTGAGAACCAAACGAACAAATCTGGGGAACGCGAAATATTGCTCACCCTGGAGGCGTGTTGCAAAGGAACGACATTCTGCACCACCAAATCAATCAGCCGGGGACCGAACCTTGACACTGTTCACAGTAGAAAAGAATTTTGTTACAACATCTTCCGGCAACATATATGGTCGAAAAGAGAAGATTTGCAAGAAAATTGGTTCGTATGGAGATGCCAAGGCGTGATATATGGTCGAAATTGACAACAGCAAATTTTTGGTTCCTCTGGAGAGACAAAGGACGTCAAAGAAATGCACAAACTTTCATGGCAATACAGGAAAATCAAAGAAAAGAATGTGTCCTACACTACATTATAGCGGTATACTCCGGAAAAGAATGTGTCCTACGACCACAGCTGAGAACCAAACGAACAAATCTGGGGAACGCGAAATATTGCTCACCCTGGAGGCGTGTTGCAAAGGAACGACATTCTGCACCACCAAATCAATCAGCCGGGGACCGAACCTTGACACTGTTCACAGTAGAAAAGAATTTTGTTACAACATCTTCCGGCAACATATATGGTCGAAAAGACAAGATATGCAAGAAAATTGGTTCGACTGGAGATGCCAAGGCGAGATATATGGTCGAAATTGACACCAGCTGATTTTGGTTCCTCTGAAAAGACAAAGGACGTCAAAGAAATGCACAAACTTTCATGGCAATATAGGAAAATCAAAGAAAAGAATGTGTCCTACACTACATTATAGCGGTATACTCCGGAAAAGAATGTGTCCTACGACCACAGCGGAGTACCAAACGAACAAATCAAAGAAAGAAAGGATGAAATGTGGTTCCTCCGGACAAGCCAGCGCAAGATTGCCAAGCTCTATCCACTGATGTAGAAATGAGCGCCACCCAAAAATGCAAGAAAACCAAGAAAGGCAACAAACAAAAGAATAGCGTCCAAGAATCCAGCGCAAGAATGCCGTGCATGAATCTAGTCACTGACGACAAATTCGTGAGACCATGAAATGCAACAAAACGAATAAAGGCATGGAAACAAGAAATAGCGTCAAAGAATCCGATTCTTTTTTGAAACTCACCTTTTAAACCGCTGCAAATCTTGGTGCAAATCCAACAACGACGACTGGCCACCGCGTCGCCGGCCTCCCTTCACTGCCATGAGTTTCATGCAAATGACACCTGTTAGGAGGAGAAGCAGAGGAGAGGAAGTGGCGACCGGGGAGAGACGGAGGTGGGGAGGGGACGAACTACCTCGCTGCCGGCGTCGTTCACCGCATTGGCCGGGACCGCCGCCGCGGCCAGGGGTGTATGCTGCAAGAGCTCGTGCTAGGGGCAGTGTGCATGCGGGGTGTATGCTGCAACAGCCTCGGCAAATATATACCATGTCCTCCAGGGCGTTTTCGTCCGGCAAAATTCGAGCCGGGGTATAGAAGGTATTTAGAAATTTAAACAGGACGTTTTCCTATTAGACTAAGATGAATGATAAGCCACTCGGGAGAGGTCTATTGGGGAGAAGCCCGTTTGGAAGAGTCCTAAATCCTCAAAAGCCCCGGTGTAGAACAAACAACGCGTGACCGAACTACCGTAAGAGACCAAAATGGGCCTGATGGGCCCAGTTCAAGTGTGCACGCAAGTGATACGTAGCCCATATACATTCGACTCCTATTGCCTGGACCGTCGATCAAATCCAACGGCTCCCATCCACGCAAAGCCTGTCTCCTCAACCCGTCGCCCCTCCTACCCTCGCCGTCGCCCTCCCTCGTCGCCGTCCACCTCCGCCGCCAGGATGACGATGAAGCCGACGACGCCTCTGCTCCCGCACCTCGCCCTCAACCCACCCAAGACGTCCACTGGAGGTAGCGGCAAGGGCTCGTCCCCGACCCCGACCCCGGTGCCGGCAGCGTGGACGTGGAAGCGCATCCTCCGCGTGGTCCGCTACGTCTCCCTGTACTACCTCGCCACCGTGATCGGGCTGGCGGTCACCCACGAGGGCTTCGTCCGCCTGGGCGCGGCGGGGAACGTCGACCTCGGCGCCCGCGCCAGGGCCACGGGCGTCATCGCCGCGGGGAACATCATCAGGATTGTGGCTACCGGGACCGTGAGCGCGCTGTGGCCCAAGCTGCACCACGTCGTGATGCTCGAGTTCGCCGCGGTGACCGTGGTCTCCTCCCTCTACATCTTCAACACCATCGACTTCTGTTGATTGACCATCCCTGTTGGACGCTGAGCTGAGATGTGTGTCAGTAGGATATCGATTGACCTTGCGGTGTGTTCTCGTAGTACTATGTAGTGATCGTTAACAAGTGACTGCAGTTTGTGGAAGCCTCTTGCGTAGTATGCTCGGTTAAAATCCATCCTTTTCAGATTAAGAAGGAGAAGGTAACTGGTTATCAAATTGGGGGCAGTTTGTAGGATCTTTGGCATCTCTTTTATGTGCTTCTCATATTGCTATTGGAAAGTTGGATAATTAGCATTGCATTTCTTGTGCATAGAGCTGTCAGTAATTCAACAGCAAGATCGACTGTTAGTTTTCAGTTAAAATAGCTTGTGCAGTCAGGAAAATCCATGTAGATGTTGAATGGTCACCAGGGGTCATCAATCACCGTCGGGTCCTACCTGAGGGCCGCGCTGGCCACAGTAGTGATAATCTTGTTTCCTAGGAGTTTAACATTGTGCTGCTAGAGTTTGCGGCGGTGACCGTAGCCATTGCAATCATAGTAGATTTCTGTTGATAATAAAGGATTCTAATTTCTTTTGGTAAGGGTTGTTTCATTGAATTGTTAGTTTAATAGATGTCAACAATCGGTAGAAGCAAAACATGCTTAAAGAAATGACTTCAAGAATAAGATTAAGCGATTCTCCAATCTGATCAGATTTGTGCCTTTTACATACCCCCACTGTGCTATGCTAACTTATTTCCAGAGTTTTATGAGGGGGCATATCGACAGATAGGGCTTATTGATTGTAAGACTCAGAGATTCAGTGGTGAAATGATGGGAGTTTTTAGGAGATATTTAAACAGCTGATATCCGATTCAGATAGTTGATCGGTCAAATACATTGTGCAGATAGTAAATATTTACTGACTATGCCGATGTTCTGTTGTGGATTCATGCAGTCAGCAAGCAACTCACTTTATTATATCGAAGGTTGCAAGAGATAATCTAACAATTTCACCTAGCCCAGTTTAGACAGGCAACAAAATTACCTAGTCCAGTTCAGACAGGCAAGGTTGACTGATGATGCAGATGTTCTGTTAGTGTTAGGCTTTTGTATAACATATATGTAAGTGGCCGTCTGGTCTTTGTTTACTGCTATGAACACTGGAAACTTGATACCCAAGAACAGGTTTTGCATTTTTCTTGTGGTCCTGTGAAGAGCAATTTTACAAATGGACAAGCTCTTTGCTAAAAGCCTTGCTTGAATCAAAAGACAAATGTACCTGGTTTCTTGTGAAATTATTGGGTTCCAAACTGACCGTGAAATGTTGGCATGGCATCTTAGATGTGCTTGTATTATAAGATTGCATCTACTTCATTTATCTTGTTTAGTGTAGCCTGTTTCTAAAACTGCTTATCTATTTGTCTGCGTTTTGCACGGAAACAGGAGCACGTGCGTCTTTTTCACATGGTAATTTCGGTCAGGAAGAAAAACAAATTGAGATCATGCTTTTTTTTTCTTTTAAAAAGATAATTGAGATCTTGCTTAGCAAACAGCGTTCGGTGTTGTAAATGGTAATTGCGCTACGATGAAGCCACGAAATTGTCCGATACATAGCTTGACATAAAAATACTTCAAACCCAACAAAGCGTATCTCTGGGTTTGAATGTTTCACGCTATTTTCTAGTTTGCGTATCCATGAACTAACAGGGAATACAAATAAAACCTATGGATATTTAAAAGCACGGTGGGAAATCATGGAGAAATTTGTCACAGTATATAAAATGCAAGAATATAATCCGACTTTTGGAAGAAAGCTTGAAATGTCATGAAAAATTGAAGGATATTTTGCGCATGAGCCCCCCTGCTGGACCCTACCCGAAGTATCAATATCCGTTCCCATAGCGGCGAGCGCTCTCTTGGTTTGCTGCTACTGGCAACGGGGATGCGAGCGGTAGCGGGAGGCCGCGCCTTCAACCTTCACCAACTCCGGCCGCGCCCGCCATGGCGAGCTCCTTCTCCCATCACCGCCGCCGCGCTCCTCTCCCGGTCCGCGCCCGCGAACCGCCCCCACCACCGTCGAATCCCGGAAGGTTTGTCGTCTCTACCCTCCTTGCTGCCATGTCTCGCTCGAAGGGTGTTCGACAAAATGCGCACCGCCCTGTTAGGACGGTTTTTTTGGCAAAGCACCTTGTTTCCTTGCAACGTTTCGTTTAGCTTCAGTTGTAGCATGGGCGGCGTTCATTTGGGTATCCGACATACTGAATGATTCTTAACTTGCCCATTCTGGAGTTGCCTTACCGAAACCCAGAAAAATGTTTTCCATTTTGCTATAATTTGACCGCTTAGGATCATCTCTTAGGTGTTCTACCATCACCAGTAGGAAAAATCTTACAGAAAACGGAACCATCCTGCAATGCGCATGTTCCAAGTGGTATGTTGTCATTTTCCATATTATTTTCTGAATACTTCCAACCGTCGTTTCTTGAAACTCAGGTTTTTTACCATCTCCTGAACCGGGGGTTTCAGCAGTCCACTTGTGCCGGCGGGTGCTATCTGCAACAAGTAGTGTTTCATTAGACGACATGTTACAGGGAGAGTTAGATAGTGCAAAGGTAAATTCTTTTTTCGATATTTCATAAGAAAAGAAAGGAAAAACCCACATGCAAGAAGTTCATCTATTTGACTAACGACCTAGTCCTGCTAACCATATTTAGTATCCATTGTTGCCAAGATTCTACTTTGGACTCTAACCATCTACGCTATGTGTTGGCAAACGTTCGGTTTTTTTGTTAAAATAAATGAAACTGGAAATAGTGTAAACCCATCGGTTGTCAGTATGTGAAAACTGCAGTTATATTCTCTGCTCCTGGTGTAAACAATCTATGGCCTCGAATGTGACTCGTATATAATGCACTTGTAATTGTTATAGTTGAACCCTATATGAGTTCACAATGAATGATGTTTTCTGTTTGGATAATCAAGGCTATTAGCATATTTGTATATATCTGATGATTGCATCGTTTAATCAGTTGTCATGCTTAGTTTCTGTTGCACTATCCATGTTTCAGGGAGAACTGCAAAAACAGGAGGCAGTTGGTGCATTTCAGAAAATACCAATGGTGATGCCTGCAACTGATATACTTATGTCCGCACAAAGGAAATCCAGAAATGTGCCACCCACTAAGGGTACGTGTCACCTTACTGTTTATTAATCACACTTAGCTCTGAAAGTTGTTCGCTTAAGTTTGGTTTCAACATGGCCAGACGTCTGCTTTATGATCTGTTTGTACTCTAGGTATCGCAAATATTGCCAAGCGTGAAAGGAACAAAGGTGCGAAACAACTTGATGCCTTGATGAAAGTAAGCTCTTGATGTTGCTGCTTTGCTGAACACGTTCATTCACTTGAGCACTGAAAGATGTTTCATTTCTCAGGAGCTTTCTTTACCACTGAGAACATACACAGAAAACTTCCCTAAGAGGAAGCATTTGCATCCTTATGAGAGGTCCCTCATCGAGTTGACTTTTGGGGAGGGTTATTATGAGCAGGTATTGTTTAGAGTATGAGTATGAGCTTGTTCATGACAGTGGAGAAACAGTCTACAAACTTGACATGGATAATACTTTTGTGAAATGTGTATATTATAGCACTTTTCCATTATAATCGTTGAATTATTATGATGTTGTTGGTAGTGCCTTGCCAGGTTATCGGACGAGTAGATGCTCTCAGGAAAAGGATTACTTCCGTTGGAAAGCAACATGCTTCAGTCTGTGCGAAGGTAAACATGCCATTTCATATGAATATTTACTTCAAAATTGGTGTACTGCACTGGGACTTAAGTCACTTGTCGACAACACCACAGCCTTTTTATCCCAAGCAAGTTGGGGTAGGCTAGATATGAAACCCACATGAACCAACAAGAGAGGCAAACCAAAAACAGAAGAAAGAAAAAGAAAACAGGGAAAAAAGAGAACAAAAATAGAAATAAGGGTAAAAGAAGGGGATGAAAAAGTTAAAAAAGAAAACAATGGGTTAAGGTAAAAAAAGGGAAGCTAAAAACCTACTCCTAAGTCACTTGTCATGTTATAAAAATTGGAAGAATATAAAACTTGAATCCCGGATTCAAGTAACCATTTCCTTTTCTACGTACATATCTTAATTCTCTAACGATGTCACTATGAGCCACACTTAAAATCCAGTGAATTATTTGATCTTACTTTGCAAAGTTACAACGAACGGTTACAATTTTCATAAAATGATTCTTAGTGATTTGTTGTCACTTATTGCTATGATAAACCATAGATCTTGAAAATTACTGTCCGTGTTCAGTGTTACAACCTAGTATGAATTCAATAGGAAAAATGCGGGATGCTGTTTTGTCTAAAATGTGCTCTGTAATTTAACAAAATAAAATAATTTTATATTTTCAAATTCTTGCTAAAGTATTTCCCAGAGCTGGGAATTTATGTGCAATTGTACAATTTATTTTGTTTCCCATAAGTGATTGACTCTGTATATTTGACGTTAACAGTCAACAACAAAACGGGAAGCAGAGGAGCGACTTACTGAGGTTAGTTTATGTTTCAGCATCTGTAATGACTTCTATTAACGATCCTTCAGCTGTACTTTTACCTGATTGGATTGCTAATGCTGTAATTTATGGCTCATTTTACCTTTTCAGGGCCGAAAGAAGCTTGAAGAAGCTTTCCAACAAGGAAAGCATGCCATTGATGATTTAGTAAACGTTGCAAAGGTACTAACTGCAGTTGAGAATGAGTATGGTGTCTTATGGTTTGTTTTATCCACCCTCGTTTATGCTTCTATAAACTTCCATTTGATTATGCCTAGACGGTGCCTTCTTTGTTCTACTACAGGCTCTGCGCTCTATGCCAGTTGTTGATCTACATATACCAACGCTATGTCTTGTTGGATCACCCAATGTGGGGAAGTCATCATTAGTCCGTGTATTATCATCTGGAAAACCTGAGGTAATGCGCAGCCTAGCTGTTTGTATGTTGTGAGATGGTAGCTTTCTATGTTCATGCCTTATCCAATATGTTCCTGCATTAAAGAATGCATTCCTTTGTTGTTGTGCTTCTGCAATAAACATCTATGAGAGGCTATACTTAGTAGCATAACTCTTTTATCTATTATCGGTTGAAGGTATTCTAGGAGTAGTGCCAGATTTTTGTTTCTGACTATTAGGTTTGTTTTATGTCATCATCAAGAGTTGATGGTTTTGGTGTTTCTATATGTTTAGCTCATTGTTATTCCTTTTCACGTCATGTATTTCTGCAGGTATGCAGCTATCCATTCACAACAAGAGGGGTTCTAATGGGTCACATTGTATCCAATCACGAACGTTTTCAGGTTCAAGCTATTGCCTTTCTGTGTACCCCACTCAATAGGGCAATTAGATTACACACCTGTTTTTCTCCTTTCTCATTTTAGTGTAGATTAAACAAAGACATCCTTTTTGCAGGTTACTGACACTCCGGGACTACTTACAAGACATGATGGTGAGTAGACTGTGGTTCTTGTAGCAGATATTTCAGAGACTTGTGTACCTCTCATGCTTAAACCTTCGCTGGTCTTTTTTATGTGTCCAGATAATTAATATTCTCTTGTGTGTGGATAATGTTCAGACAAACAAAATAAATATGGTTTATAAAACTAAGAGTGATTAACACCCTCAGAATATAGTCCTTTTCTTTCTAGGTGTTTAGTTTGTTGCCTGTAGCAGGCACATACACCTGTAGTATGTGCAAAAGCTCTAATTGTTCCTATTGTGCGGGTTGACAGATGACAGAAACAACATAGAGAGATTGACACTCGCTGTTCTTTCGTACCTGCCAATCGCAGTTCTGTATGTTCATGACCTATCTGAGGACTGTGGGACCTCGGTGGCTGATCAGGTACATCTTTCTTGTACCTTGCCATAGCTGTAGGTGTCTTTGTCCAAATCACATGTTTTTTTTGTTCTTGCGCTTGAAAGGGTTTGTACTAAACCTAATGCTCTTCCCTCAGTACACCACATACAAGCATATCAAGGAAAGATTCGGCGACCGCCTATGGCTCGATGTTGTATCCAAATGTGACCTTCTGGGCAAGACTGCACAAACAAACTTTTATTGTGACGATACTGACAATGAACTAGCGCAATACAAGAGTTTTGGGCCAGAAGGTGCCATCCAAGTATCGGTGACGGGCGAAATTGGCATCATCGAGGTTAGTAACTCTAATCACAGCCTCATCCTGATTCATCTAAGTTCAGTCCATTTGTTTCCCTGTCTTTGTGACTGCAGGGCTTCATCTATACTGACTTGGTTTTCCTCTCTCCAGCTAAAAGAAAGAGTGCATCAACTACTAAGCTCTCAGATGGCTAGGATCAAAGCTGACCAGGGCGGTCATGAAACCCAGGAAACAGGCACTTATGGTTCTTAGCAAATGTAAACAAGGGGAAATGGAGACTTACATGTTTCTCATTAACGTTCGTGTAAATTTTTTGCTGATGTTGAGTGTTCACACGTAATCTGATGCAAGTTTGAAAACTGGGTCAGTATGCTGGTTCTTGCTAACCTCGAGTCTGCACAAATGTGTGAAATCGGAAGTGTTACACCAAATATATAGTATGACCAAGTCTGGGGAAAAGGAAGTGAATTTCCTTCCGGTTATTTACATATTTGATGTGGGTTAATCTATTATTTGTATTTCGAACTAGCTGAAGCCGATGTCATATACTTTATAAACAATCGGGCGAGTGTGACTTATCTGTTGTTATTGTCAGTAAAATTAATGATATGTGCCAGACTACGCATTCTTGGTGAGACAGCATGCGGGATGATTTAAGATGATTTTCGATTGTTGTCAAAGAATTTTAACTAGTATACCAGAGTTCAACCGGCCTGCGCCCGTTGTTCCAGAAAGTTCTAGATGTTGCTAGTATGTTGTGCATGACGATGCGTTTTACGAGTGCATCAAGTTTGAATGTTAAAGAGAAACAACAACGACTTCTAGGTTCCAGTTCAACCCAGCCGCGTTCCGTCTCATTCGGGTAAGACGCGGTCACGCCGCACGCGTAACCCAAGCGACATCGACTTGATTGTTGATCCATCCCTTTTTGTTCATCGTGGCTTCTGTTTGACAGAATGACAGGCCGTTCCGTTCCCTGGCAAAGTTAGTTGCCGCCTTGTCAGATCTCATCTATCCTGGGTAGCGCGTACAAAAACAGTATATGTTGTGGAGACGACGTGGATGGTGGCATCCCATGCATGCTAGGATGAAGCGATTTGACCAGCTATCCAGTATGAACCATGCACAACGCTCCCAACACTCCTGCTATACTCAGAGTCTCAGACTCAGCCGAACAAAAATATCCCGACACGGGATATGAATATACTTTTGGTTTCCTTTTTACTTCACATGGTTTCTTGTTTACCTCACTTGAATTGCGCTCCTTAGATGACAAGAGTCTGATTTCTTGTTGTGGACATCTTGAGGCTGCGCTTGAAAGTGGTGAACATTCTGATATTGATGGCAAAGAATTATTCATGGAGATAAAGTTGCGACGAGATGGGCATTGTTGCTTTGAAGTTTGTGAAATGGAGGCGTGTTGTTGCTCTGAAGTTTGCTCCGAGATTTCATCACTAATTCCCTTATTGCATATACAATTTTGTTAACCTTGTGACCGCTGCATCTGCAGAATGGAGTTCTTCGAAAATGAAGTCGTTAAAACCGTACTTGTGTAGAACTATGACACAAGAAAGGCTCAATGGATTGACGATAATAGCACTTGAAAGTGATATATTGGAGAAGATTGACTATGATTTAAGACTTCATTTCAACAAATACTAGTCGAGTGATGCTCTTCACTAGAAAATAAGATGATATCCGTACGCAAGATTCACTCTTTACTCTTTAAGCATGAATGCTCATTTTATTTCTTAGTATTGTAAAAGAACGTGTTGTCATATAATGAAGTCAAGCTAGATTTGGGTTATTTGAATTCTCAAATGTAGGGCCTCATTTTTTTTATTTTGCGCAAGGGCCTCAAAATAGGCCTGCCTGACACCCAAGACCCGACTCTCGACATCCCAAACATATATGTACTATATATCTTTGTTCACTTACACATATATGTCGTTGATGAAACAAATTAGTTGTTCTAAAGTCATTAAAAGAAAGACAGTGTGAGTTTATACGGTTGTTAAAGGAATAAAAAAAACAAGGATCTGCTTCAAAGAAGCACGAGGCTTCTAGTCTGGGTTTCGAAGGGTTCTCTTCGAAGGCGACTCTTCCACGGGCTCTAACAACCAGGCTAGAATAGAATATGGTTGACCCTTTTTGTTGTCATAAACGATCGATATGTGTAAACAGCACGCTCAGCCAGTTGAGATCCTGAAGTCCGCGGGCTCAAACTTTGCTCCATGAAAGGCGACTCAGTCTAGACTTCGAATTCTTTTCACCACGATCGAGTTGCTTGTGGTCTTCTAGCCTGGGGCTTCGAAGGCGACTCTTCTAGCCTCGGATATCTGTTCTTCCAGATGTGACAGTTATTTGTTCCCACAAGGCCACAACCCCCTCCCGTACGTAGTCAGCTCGCCCCGCCCACTCCTCCACCCAATACCCCGTATAAATATGGCACAGTGATGGCTTTCCTTTTCGATCGGAAGCACACTGCCCGCCAAGTCACCGCACAAGAGGTACGCTCATGTTGCCACTTACCGCCTCCTCTACCCTGATGCCACAATCTAGCTAATCTCTGTCAGGAATTCCTTTGCTTTCGCCCGCATTTACTTAATTTGTAGGTACAATCTTCAAGCAACAATTGAAATGGATGCTCCCATGGTTGGGCTGTGCCTTGCCTCGGCGGCCGTCGTCGCCGTGGCCGCAGGCGCCGGGACTCAGCCAGGGACGTGCTTCGCGCTTGGTCTTTGCTTCGCGTTCAACTTTGGAATTCTGCTCGTCACTCACGGCGTCACCGGATTCCGCCGCAGGCCATGAAACAGGCTGCCGAGATGGGTGGCAGCGTCAGCATGAGCAACTTGCCAACTCGGCACCATCATTTGTGACTTAGCGTTCAGTTCCTCTGTACTCGTGTTTTTAGTACTTCCAATCTCTGTTTCGTCTCAATCCACCCTTGTCGTTCACAAGTCGGTGTGTCAAGTGGTTTGCGTTTCCCCTTGTTGTTTTGCTTATGATTTGGTTTGTAGCGATGGGAATAAATGGATCTCATATGATGTCCTATTAAAGGAAGTACAGTTGCATCATCTTGATTTGGAGTGTACCTTTCTTTTGGATCTCGAACATATGTATGTTCCTGTAGGCGCGCCACCACCATCAGAGAGTGCGCTATCTCGTTCCCACTGTCCGCATAAAAGATTTTCCAGCATTTTTTTTGAAACGAAGATTTTCCAGCGTTGAATGGTCATCATCTTTGAATGCTCAAGAATGCTCAAGCGTTCCCTCCAGTTCGAGGTCGGGCCAGGGATGGGTGATATGGGCCGTATCAAGCTATGACAGCCCATTAAATAGCTTTCTTTAGGCAAGAATATCTGGGCCTGGACTGGTAGTTTCTTGTACACTATATGCGGCCCATAAAGACTTGGAAAAAAATATCTTCAGCGTCACCAAAACAAAGTGCAGAGGGCAACAGATACTTTTGAATTTTTTAGATTTAACGGTATTTGTGCTTTCAGCGGTAGACGACGTGGTCGTGACAGCGAGGCGCCAGTGGTGACTTCGTCAATCTGAAAGATTTACCGGTTCAGTCTTTGAAGATGCTCATAGATGTAGAGTTTGCATATGTGCATTTATAGGAGTGAGTGTGCGTGCATTGTGAGCGTTTGAGTTGTACTGTGTAATTTAAAAAAACAAATAAATTGAGGACAATAAACGGCAATCCTATGATTTGGTATACATCTTCTAAGGTTTGACATAGCCCAATGATGCTACCCCTACTATTTCACTTTCATATGGCTTTAACATGTGCGGCAACATATCTTATGAGAACCAGATTCGTATGAGAACTATGACAACTTCAATCTGAGCCACATGATCTTGATCTAAGGGGACGCATGAATTCAGGTGGGAGGAGAGATTTGAAAAATCACCGGCCGCTTAATCATACTTTTGCAATTTCTCCTTCCCACCTCCTTATGCACCCCCCTTGCGAATTCTCCCTCTCACCTCATATATTGCGTATGAATTCAAGTAGGAAGAAAGATTAGAGTTCTCATAGTTCTCAAACGAACCTGGTTTTCATAGGATACATTACCATCATGTGCAGCCGGCTATCTAAAAATTCTGACGGACTTTTAGTACACCTGTTGAGTTCTTGCAGTTTTCATTTCGACAACTGGCAGTTTGAAACAAAAACACCCAGAATATAAAATACGATCAGCAAGCAGTGCATGAAGGTACCAATTAGGGGCAAGACGCGAAGCGGGCGATGAGCCCTTTAACAATAAACATGAGTGGTATATGATTTATTATTTTATATGATCGGGTAAAATCATGCCAAACACTGCTCCTCAAGTGTCTGAGACGGCTCCTGCATGTGGACCTCACTTTCAGTTAACTGTCGAACCATCATCAAAACATCGGATTGGACGGACGGTGATTGGACGGTCAATTCAACTGAGCACCACGTGAAGGAGCCGGCCGAGACGCTGTCGAAGCTGTGTCTGCCTAAGCGGGGGGTCGACTCC
>LAPY01006028.1:0-13415 GCA_000970635.1 Eragrostis tef
AAATTTACTTGTCGGCCGGTTTCACAACACCGACAATAGTACAACTACTGTTCATGAAAAGATCATTTTCTGTGTTCAACATAGGACAACAAGTGACTAAGCAACAATCATCAACAAATCAAAAATGGCACGCATCAAAGATACCACGGCATGTGTGTTGTCAACTCGTCTAGTGGAAGACGTGACCTAAACTGGAATGAATAGAATTATCATGCATAAACAACAATGTAGATGGAATTAATAGATACGACATGCAAAAACCGCTAAGTACACGACACTCTGCATTAAAAAGAAACAAATCTGGCAAGTTGTTTCTGCATTCATTGCATGATGCATACCCTATCCATTGCAGTGCAAACAAACGACAAATTGTTTTTGAAGGAAATAACATCTTGAACAGTAATACCGTTTGATAACATCAGTAACCAAGGTCGTTGCTTGCGAATCATGAAACCCTCCTCTGTAACTGCCAGCACAAAATATTACTGAGCCAAAATTCAAATGACATAACTGCATGCCGTTTCAGTTTCCCGCGTAAACTGACGCAACTGCTTGCGGCACAAGAAAACCTATTTCCCGCGTAAAATCATACAGCTGCTTGCGCCCCAAGAAAATCCTTTCTCCAATGGTTTACAGTAAAAATCATGCAACTAACACAATTTGGCTCACCCCTATGACTACGACACGTGCGATCCACTCAGCAAGTGGGGTGGCTTGACCAAAAATGGATCCGCAGAAATAAAATTGATAAGACATCAAACTCAGAAAAAGAAATATATCGGTTTAGAAGAATTATCTGCCATCGAGGGAAAAAAGGTCCAAGAAGCAAAATTTCAGCATTGAAGCATTCAACTGCACATCTTTGATAAAAAAAAAAACTCCTTCAAGGAAATGCCACCATCACCAGCCCAGTCACGTGAAATTGCTAAATCTCAACAATCATGAATTTATTCCCAGAAATGAACAATCCAATCCAAACGCTAATGCTACATAGTTCGCGCAATTTCAAATAGATAATTCCCAAAGCTAACAAAGAGAGCAACAGAAAACAGGGATTGCGCCAACATGAATTCCTTCCATCTAAATCTTCGATTGATAAACAAATCCTATCTATAGACCAGAACCGAGCTCCATCATACCAACATCCAGAAAAAGGTTAATCGAACGAGAACTTGCAGAACAACATATCCTTCTAATAAGATCCAACTTCGACTGAACTTCTATAGCAAACGCCTATACTGCCGGCAATAGTACTTAGAAATGGAAACAGTCACAGATCGCATGAAAGAAGTAGGGATCAAGGAGCAGGATGCCTACGAAGGAAGCTTTTGTTCTCTGGGAGCCCCATTGCAAGCGGCACTGCGAGGTAGAAGCTGGAGGAGGTCACGAGGGTTGCACCAAAAAACCAGCGGTGGCTCCCTCTCTCACGCCCCCATTGATTCTATGGCCGCTAAGAACCGAGAATTCTAGGGTTAGGTGGAGCAACGCGTCCACGTAGGGCGACTGCGAGCGTGACGGGATGGGTTGTGCTGCTGTGGTAGCCGGTAAGGCGGCGAGACTCCGGCGAGAGCGGCGAGGAGGTGATGGCTGAGCGGTGGCTGGTGGCAGATGGGTATTGATAAGGACGACGGCCGAACGGAGAAAAAGGTAAAATGCGAGGAGAATTCGGCGGTTTCTTGCGGCAAAGGCGAACTCGCCGACGAGGAGGAGCCGCGCGGTGCTTGCAGCAGCGCGTGACGGCGCGCCGCGCGGCGCGCGTGACGCTCTCTCGCTAGTCGCTACTAGGGTCTGCGCGGGCGGCCGTTGAGCTGGGCCGAGAAACAAGGAGTTTGGTGGGCTGGCCCCTATGCCTCGGCCCAGTGGAAAATAACAACGGAACAGGCCCGTTGAACCCTTCATTCCGTCGCCGGGCTGCACCTGCAGCGACCGTTCGATCAGGCCTCTGCGGCCAGGATCAAGCCCTCCACGCCCGCTCCACCTACCCACCTTCCCACCAACAAGCCTGCCCCGGTAAATCGGAGCAGGTAGCCGTTGGAATGCAATGAATTAGGTCGTGCTGGGAGGCAGCAGGATGTGACGTGGGCGCGCACACAGGGCATTCAAGGATCATGATGCACCTCAACAAAGCACAATTATGTGTTTTAAGGGCTTCCTTTTACAGCAGGGCACACGGCAGAAGAACGGATCTCACCGACGGACCTGTAATAAGGATCACTCATCTCATCTCAGTGCACACACAGCATCCACTCAGCATCATATTCATATCACCAATGGCCCTCTCTATCTCCACAGGCTCACAAGTCACACCAAACAAGTATACATACGGATGAGAAAGAAATTTCGCGAGGCAAGTGGGTCGTGAAGGAACAGCGAGCATTCCTCCACCAACTTATCAGAGATTATAGCTGGTGCACACTATGGGCTGCTGTGGCCTTCTCCCCGCCAAAACACGATTGAGAAACTGGAAAAACTCTTAGCTTGGAATGTACCGATGCCGCCATCGCAAGGATGTCTTGTAACGACTACGCTTCTGCTTTGCTGTTGATCGCAAGCGTGAAGTATATCAGTATCGTCGTCCCCAGGCTTGACCTGTACAAAATACAATATCGAGTCAGGGTTTGATGTTGTCAAATGGAAAACACGAAGGCAAATTTACTCCGATAATTTTACTCGATCTATGGACAGTACTGTTGATATGGTGTGGTCTGGTCCATATGGAAGCTAATATACTTGTACATTAAACTCATATGTAACATTTTCTGACTGAACTCCATGCAATTAGAAAAAAAGTATGTTAGTCCTAAGTTGCCAAAAAAAAATTGTGACAGACAGCAAATGATAATCATCAAGTGCAAATGTGCCAAAAAAAACCCAAGCATTTTGCAAATGTGCAATTGATCTGCACAGACACAGCGCCAGGAAGTTGGAGCACTATATTGTAGCCAGATGTCACATGCATGACTATTTATTGCATGCTATCTATGGTTATGCAGCTAATATCAGTGCAAGGAATAATATGAATCTTTGATAACAAAAAAGGGAAGTCACTTACAGAGTTGCAAAGAAGAGGAGAATTCTTCGAGGGTTAATAGATGTGAGTCGATTAAATCTTTTGTTCCTTCCTTCCCCAGAATCAATAAACACAGGTGTGGAGGGAGCACAATGTGCAGCAAGAGTCTTGTTCTGAACAAGGGACTGCTCCAATTGAGAGGGCACAACTGCAGAGAATCATATTGAAGAAAAGCATAAATACCAGCAGTTTATGGGTTTACGGCTGTAAGATTGTTGCATGCTGTCAGTAGCAGACCATCAAACCCAAAAGGAAATAAAAACATAATCCTCATTCACAAACTTTAGTCATTTGCTAGAAAAGGGGGGTAAGTTTGACAGCGATAAGACATACTTGTTTTAGCCTCAAGGTGGGGGACATGTAAAGTTGTAAAAGGAATTTGGTAGTGACAGTTGAAGGCTACAGGATACAGACATATAATCAAAGATATAACAATCTTTTAGACTATACTTGGGAAAAAAGTATCAACTGCCAGCTGGATACAATGATGACAAATGCACAGTATCAGCAGGTAAAATGGCAACGATTTTGATATTTGATCCCAACAAATCCACTAAATGATACCTATTTATGAATCAACCAATGCATGATTAAATAAAATGAGGCATGCTCTAAATATCAGAGAAAAGAGCGGCACCATATGTCCTACCAGACTGCTCGACTATCATCCGACCAGGCCATCCAACGGCCAAAGCAAGGACACAAAAACACAACACTGATATCACGCATTCAGATCATCAGTCGGACGCAAGTCGGAACAAAGGGGTCGGACCTGTAGCTTTTCCGCAGAGTAAAAAACCATGTAGTAAGCAAGAAACAACATAATCCTGTTACCTTTGATGATTAGCTTTTTCCCCAAATCTTCTTGTTCCTGCTCTTCACCACCCCTCCTCTCAAGGCGATTTGAACCCTTACGCGACAGTGCCCTCTGCAAGTAAAAAATGAGGACTTAAGAATCGCAAACTACAACCATGTACCATCCCTTATATTTTTTTTTGAGTTTGAGGACATACGGTCATTTTTGGACTTCCAGAGCAGCATTTATCGGGGGGTTGAGGCAGGCCTTCAATATCCAGCACCACATTGGCGGTTCTGTCCATGCTAGTTATCTTGCTCTGTTATGAAGTTCTAATCAAGTCAGTCACAAGAACCAACTATCTTCTCTAAGTTATAACAGCAAGAAGCATGATACTTGATTAGCCGATATTATTATAGTGTATCACTGTTGCATCCAACAATGCACTAAATAAAAGCACTAATGCTCTTGACCTACCGCCATCAGGACAGTTTCCACTAAGAAACCATTACTTGCAAAGCACAAACGTACAAATTAAATGAAAACATCAGATCAGTGGTACTAGAAATCATGATTCCTCATAATGAATTCCCATCCACTAGCTATGCGATACACCAAAATTATAAGTTCTTATTATCTTCTGGTCCTTTAATAAACAGAACAAAAACTCACTAACCTGTAGTAAACCGTCCTCCATAAAACGTTTACTTTACCCCACAGAGAATAATGAAGCAAAAAAAGAAGCAAGTAATCAATGGATGGACTTGATGCTGTCTTATACTTGCAAAAACAGGCAGCAGCTAGGATCTGAAAATTGTAGCTTTCCGACAATTTATACGATGAGACAAGCGAAGATGACCAAGTTCATGGTAAAATTAACACGAGCAAACCATAATTCTGCATTGGGGGTGCACATGCCCTCGCGAAAAGAAAAGCTACCAACATGTTTGTTCTTTTGTTCTTGGAATATAGTACTACCTTTACTGGCTCTTTGCAACCAGTGAGAATTCAGTAAAGCGGAGACAAGAAATGGGTCAGATCTTCAAGGTACCCTACCTTTCCACTGCCTTTAGGTAGCTAGCTCCCACCAGTAGCCTGAAGGCAGATATGAACCGCGAGTTTGCTCAACTTCTGAGGGCGCAGCAGCTTCTTATTTTCCTCCAAACCTGAAGAAGTAGGACCATATGTTAGCCAACAGCCTTTGTTTTACAGAAATAGAAACAAAGAAAAAAAGAAAGGAAAATAAACTGCTGATCCGACACTCGGCAAATAATCTGCGACGAAGTGGATGGAATGCGGTATACGCAGCAGTGCACCAGGAAACAAAGATTGTGGATTTGCGGGTTGCCAGCGAATGAAATCACTGCCTGTGCAGAACAGAACAAAGCCAACAATCCGTCCTCCCAAGAAAATGTTGGGCTTACTTACCGTTACCGACAAAGGATCAAGCCCCTCCAGGCGCGGATGGATCTCCACTGCGCTCCGGTCCAGGGCGCGTGAGGACGACGAGGAATGAGCGGGAGGAAGTGCGGTGGAGGAATGCCGGGATCACGATGGTTGTCAGCTCGACGCGGATGTCGCGCGGTGCAGAGCCTAAACGAGCCGCGAAGGACTGCTGAGTGGTTCTTCTGCTCGATCCAATGGCGCGATTTTTATGGATGGGCTCGGGAGTCGGGGCGGGAGGAGCAGAGCCGAAGCAGAGGAGGTGGGGGGAGCCGGAAGAGACGAGGAAGAAGAACTGAAGAGTGGTGGTACTCCTAGACGGCGAGGAAGGGAACAGGAAGCGGTTTGGTTTAGCTCACGAGGCGTTGCGCTTTAGCCCGGGTCCCACGGCGCGCGGTACCGTTCGCGCTCGGGAGTCGGGGCGGGAGGAGCAGAGCCGAAGCAGAGGAGGTGGGGGGAGCCGGAAGAGACGAGGAAGAAGAACTGAAGAGTGGTGGTACTCCTAGACGGCGAGGAAGGGAACAGGAAGCGGTTTGGTTTAGCTCACGAGGCGTTGCGCTTTAGCCCGGGTCCCACGAAGCGTTACAGTTGGCGTAGGCCAGGTCCATGGACCGGAGGCGCATGGTGTTGTTCGACGCGGACGCCGAGGGCGCATGGGCAGAGTGCAGCTACCCATGCGGAGGTATGCACCTGCAGGCGGAGGCAGCACGGGCGCGGCCACCGAGGCAGTCAGTGAGACGGGAGCGTGGCTGCTTCTGCGTGCGTGTGGCGTGTCCTCTCGCCGGAAGGGCCACCTCACCTGCGCGCTACCGGACGACGATGCTGTGTTGCCTTGCTTCCCCCTTGCAACAAGTTGCAACGGCCGGCCGGGGGGCACAGAACACAGGGCAGGCAGAGCGCGTCAGCGCCGAAGAAGAACGCACGGGACGGGAGGAGGGAGACGAGACGAGATTCCGTTCTGGTGTAGGTTGCGGGCAAAGCCTCGGTTCGTCGCCGAACGCGCGCTCGGTCGGTTCTCGCCGCCGTTCCCAGCCAACAACCTCGTGTTCGGTGCCGCGGCGGCGTGCCTGCCCCGTATACACAGGATGCTCCTCAACTCTTCGCCCAATTCTTCCGTTGTTTAGGTTCGCTCGGACAAAACGTGCTTCGGCTCGACGCGAAACGGCCGTTTCTGATGCGGAATTTGTGCGGTCTTAAGACGTGATCCGACCGAGCACCCCGGATCGGAATCTTTGCCGCGGATGGAGGATCGCCTCCGCCATGTGCCCGATCGAAGGGGGAGGCCGATAAAGCACTGCTGCACGCTCGATCGGCTCTCTCCAGAGCCCGTTCTGGTCTCATGACGCGACCGACGTTCGGATGATGATGACACGAGGGAAAAGCTGGCAACAAAGCCGCCTCTCTCGGAGGGACCTCGCTCGCCTGCAGGCTGCAGCGTCGTTCAATCACGGGCGCGCAGCTCTTGCGCCCCACCAACCGACCCGACACGCCTGCCCTACGTCCGTCCCTCCGTGAGTCGGCGGCCGTGCCCGTGAGCCGTGCCCAATCATCTCCTCCTCCAGATTGGCCCTCCCATCAGATGGCAACCTTTGGCATGTAGCGATTTTGATATCAGGCGTCCGAGGAGGAACAAGAGCCGACGAGGACCGTGATAAGCCACGTTCATGTCGTCGAGCCCCATCGACGGAGCACGCGAAAATTCTACTGGCTGGAGCTCACATGTCGTTTGTACGTGACCCGGGAGTGGTTAGCCATGCCAACTGAACCTTGATTCTAAAATCCTTGTAGAGAGAACAAACCGACCGAGGGGCAGTTGGATTTGCAAGCATGTATAACAGCCGTGTTCAGATCGGCCAGACTGGTGTCCTTTGTCCTGCCGTGTATATATCTCTCGGAGTACGTGTCCGGCGATCTGGTCTGGATATGCACGCACCACGGCCCGTTCTTTCACCCAACGTGCCGAAATCCAGCTAGCTACTCTGTCGGCGCCTGAAGGTGATGCATAGGTCACGACAAGTTTAGATCCAAATGCTCATGGTTCAATCCACATTATAAATTTTCACTGAGGGGACCTGTTACGTGGGACCTAATTTCATTTCTGGCTGACTGAATTATCGAGTGGTACTCCACTCACGGCCTCACGGGTCGGCGCCATTTGGCCCCTTCTCTGCAGATTACAGTACTGATGAAGACTGCTGCGGCGTATCGACGTTCCAGTCAAGTACAGTATGTTCGATCATGTGAACCCAAATTTTCGGCGGAGACGCCGGCTGCGCTACGTGCCTACGTCCTGGACATGGATCCTGGTTGGCGAGTGGTATCGGAATGCCGGTGCAGTCCAGAGGCAGCGGAATACTGTGCTGGCCTGTTGCAGCCGAAGTCCAAGCCGCGCCGAGTGCATGTTCCCCTGCTTAACTGTGTTCCTTGTTTGATCTGCTGGCTGCGTCCCTCTGATCACACTAAAGCTGTGCTGAGTACACAACATGTGGATTAGTTAACATTAATTAACCACAGCCGGCATGCCCTGTCTGTAGTTAATTAAATCTGATGGCAGAACTGTTCAGCAGGTTGGGGAGGGTTTAACCTCTTGTTTGATCACAAGCGCCGTTCTCCGTACAACGGCAGTGAACATTTCTCGAGCCTTTGATGAATCCTGAAAGCAATGTATTTTGATTCTATCAAAAGAAGGGAAGAAAACACTCATGGCAGCAGAGGGGATACCATGGTGTCTATCGAAGGCCTTACTTTTTTTAAAAAAAAAAAAAAGTCCGAAGGCCTTACTTTGATGGACACGGAACTTAGAATACAATTTTGATCGTCTACTTCTACTGCAGTACATGTTCAAACGTAAGAAAATTATACGAGTACGGAAGAAATTAACAAGACAATACATGCTTCTACCATTTCCACTGACACTCAATGTAATAGTACATGTTTTGTTGTGAGGACTGAGCGCGAGAGCCAAGAGGTGCGTACAGCCGTACATAAACCGCTACCCAGGTGCTTTTTTTTTTGAATGAACACCCAGGTGCTTATTTTTGGCAGACCATAGAAGCTTTATTGTACATAAGTTAGATTGCAATATTTTTTTATTGACTCCATAAGCCACTCTTCTTGCACTATAGATGCTAACTAACCGTAGGAACTCGGACCACTGTGCCTAAGGTTCAATGCGCTAACATTCATTGGGAGTTCCAAGAGTCATGAAGGGTGATCCCATCTACAAAATCCTTTCAGCTAATGCCTAATGAACTAACTCAAAGTCAGAATAACAGCTCCACATAGTAACAAACTGTTACGCAAGTGCCAATATAGAACCTGAACACAACCGCGGCAAATGTTCTTCACAGATGAACTTCATTCCCCATTCTTCTGATGCTGCTAACATTGGCCACAGTCAAGACACACATTGTATCCAAGAACCTATCAACCATCCGGTAATATGCAGCCCTCCAAGACCTGGCAAAAAACAGAGTATTCCAGACCGCAAGGATCCCAAAAACAAATCCTATTTCCATCACGATGAATGTGTTCCGCATTGCAGTATCAGTGTCATGACGCTGCTCATCTCTAGATTCCAGCATCCCGTGACAGGAGGAATTCCAAAGAGGGCAAAGAGCAGAATTGCCCACAAAATCATCATTTGGGAATGTGGAGAATTGACCCCCTGTTGGTATATCTCCAGACAAATTGTTGTATGAGACGTCAAATTTGGAGAGAAAATTCAGCTTAGTCAGTGATGATGGTATGCTCCCACTAATATCATTATGGGCTAAATTCAGCACTTCCAAGCTTGACATGCTTGACAACTCATCAGGAATTGGCCCTGAGAAGTAGTTCCAGCTCAAGTCCAGGACATGGAGCTTCACAAGATGGCCAAAGCCTGGCAAGAGTGGCCCAACCAGCAGGTTGTTAGAGAGGATCAGGGACGGTGGAAAGCTGCTGACTTGATTGTACTGCAAACCTCTGACAGCTGAATTCTTCTTGATGTACAAGGGGAGGTCGTCCATTGGTGCCTGTTCACTTGCACCATCACTTGACATTAAACTCCTCATCCGTGTGAAGCTCTCAGGAAGTTCCCCACTGAACGAATTGTTTGACAGATCAATATAGAAGAGATGGTTCAGGTCACCAAACCATTGGGGGATCTTCCCATGCAGCTTGTTCCAAGAAATGTCCAGCACGTTGAGGCCCTGTAAGCTTTGAATCCAAGGTGGAACAACTCCCTGGAGTGCGCAGTTTGCCAGGACAAGCACTTTCAAGCTCTTAAATCCTTCGATGCCATCCATTGGCATTGTTTCACCATGGAAGTTCTTCGTGAGCACCAAACGCTGAAGGCAGGGCAAGTGCTGTAAGATTTGAAATGCTGATGACAGGTTGGTGAGCCCATTCCCCGAAAGTGAGATGTACATCAGGAATTTCAAGTTATTAAATCTTTCGGGTATCTCTCCTACAAGCTTGTTCCTTGCAAGGTTCAAGTTTCTCAACTCGGTGCACCACGCGAGGCCAGGAGGTACCGAACCAATATGATTGTTGATACTAGCATCGAAAGTGTTCAGCCTTGGCAACAGGTGAAAGTCAACAGCAATCTCACCAGATAGCGAGTTGTTCTTTAGGCTGACCACCTTCAGCATTGAACACCTCGCAAGGGAAGCAGGTATTTTGCCACTAAATCCATTGGATGCCAAGTTAATGGACTCCAGCCTACTCAAACCCCAGAACACATCAGGGATGGAGCCTGTAAAACTATTATATGACAGGTCAATCTGAACAAGCTTAGAGAGATTAACAAGACCTCTGTCAAGGCTTCCCAAGAGCTGATTATCCCTCAAGATCAGCCTCTTCAACTCCGGCATAGCGTACAGTTCGCTGGGGAGGCTCCCAGTGAGGTCATTGCCGTCTAGAGAGAGCTCGGAGAGTGTTTTGCAATGGCCGAAGTCGCGTGGAAGCTCACCGGTGAGTTGATTCCCCGAGAATCTTAGGACCTTGACCGGTTTAAGGCAAACTGTATCGGCGTTGATGCTGCCAGAGAATTCATTGCTTGAGATATCAAGAACCGTCAGGTTCACCGCGCCAGGGAAGGAAGGATGTGGCCCGGTGAAGCCGTTGAAGGAGATGTTCATCACCTCAATAGCCAGGAAGCCGTCGCCACTTGCGGGAAACACTCCAGAGAGCAAGTTCGCGCTGAGGTCCAGCACCTGCAGCCTCGTTAGCCGTCCGAGCTCCGCTGGAAGCTGCCCGCGAAGTGAGTTCCGGGAGAGGTTCAGTGACACAAGGCTGTCGAGGGAGGCGATCGAAGAGGAGACAAGCTCTTGTTGGAGATATCCAACCCAACCACTCTCCCAAAATCGCAAACAACGCCAGTCCAGGAACAACATGCGGCGTTGTCGAGACCCCATCCAACGAGCCCGGCGCCATTCCTGTCCAAGTTGCTGGAGAAAGCTAGAATAGCCTCCAGGTCAGCGAGGTCGCAGGTCTGGTTCAGGGACTGGCCACCGGCGCCATGGATGTGTAGCAGTAGGAAGGCAACCAAGAACAGACAGAAACAGTAGGGGCCTCCCATCTCCGGTGACACTCTGAGGACGCTGCAGGATCAGCTAAGTGCGTAGCAAAGTGGTCACCAGTCAGTCATTTCTTATGGCTCAGGGAAATGTAGATGGAAGCAAGCGGTGTGGAAGAATGGATTGAACAAGTCAGCCATGGTTAGCCAGTGACCACACTAGAAGTACAGCCAAACTGGGAAGGGCATGAGACAGGTGCAGTTCGTGGGACAGTTGCATGATATGATATGAAAATTCATACCGATAAAACGGAGTAGTCAATTCAACATATTGCCCTTCCAGCAAGGAACTCAAGTATTAAAAGATGGATGGTCACTTCGAAAGGGACTGAATCTTTTGATGATGGAACTAGCCAGAGCTCAAGGTGCTGAAGCTGATCCAGCTGAGACAAGGGAACAGAGCATGAGAGTACAATGTGAAACTGAAACCAGAATGACTGGGTCTCCTACCACCCTTCGCCCAATAGCTGTTATAGAAATCTTTAAGAAGCCTGGCAAATGAGCAATTGGATGGAGGTCAAAATGTGGTTAGGTTGTAAGATCTTATAAAAATGAGTAAATTTCACAAACCTACAACTATTTGTGCTCTTGTAACATAAAACTACAACTTCTGTTGTCCATTTCATAAAACTATTTCAGCCTAAATAACAATAACCTACAACTTTTGTGACATGGTCCCACATGTCAATCTACATGACCTGGTCCCACCTGTCATCCACACATTTGAACAAAATTTGTAGTTTCTTGTTACCAAGGGTCAAAGTGGTTGCAATTTTGTGAAATAAGTTTAGAAAGTTGTAGTTGTGTGTTACTGTAGTACAAATAGTTGTAGGTTTCTGAAATTTACTCTATAAAAATTGATATGCGGTTATCAAAAATAAACAAATAACCATGAAATCTAAATATTATACACCAATAAATAAATAATGGTTCAGACTTCGTAATCTAAATGTTATACACCATGAAATACAAACTTGTTTATTAGATTTCTGTCACCTTACATGATAGGAAGGATTGGTTCAGACCTAAGACACCTTACATGATTGGAAGGTTGGCTTGAAACGGGCTGCTCTGGAGCCTTAAGTGACCCTCATTTAGATAGAACCTTGGTCAAGGTATGTTCTGGGATGTCTTCCTCTGTAAACTTCAGTGTGTATAGTGTACGTCATCGACAGAGAAACTCACCAAACCTGAAACATATTAACCAGCAAACTCAAGAAGCGCTGTTAATAAAATGTAAACACAATAAGCAGTGTATATATCAAAATTCTGTTCCTGACTACAGAGATGAAGATGAGGTGAGGCACGAACTTGCTTTATTGTAAGCGTAGCTTAGCTATTGTTAGCCCACCAGTTGAATATTGATATGTAACTCCTCACTGTAGTTCTTGTTCTCTAAATCTATTTACACACATCATCTTATCGGTGTGATGAAGAAAAGCATACAATTCCTATTTAACTTGAATAAGTTCATGGCAACTTAACCATTTGATATTAACTCATGTTCACAACTGTCCAAGATAGTCATGTTTCCCTTGATTCTAAGCAACTCGTCACGGCAGGCATCTATTTGTGTATGGCATTCATCGTCTGCAGAGAAAGCATGTACCATTTTCTTAATCTCAATCCAACTAAGTCCAGGCTCCTTTTCAGTCATCAGCCCTCTGATCCTTTTCCTAATTGCAGCCACATTGTCCCATTTTCCTACAGAAGCATAAAGGTTTGAAAGCAGTACATGTGTTGAGATATCGTCCGGGTCCTGCTCCAGTGCCTGTTCAGCAGCATGAACACCGACAGACAGATCTTTAAATGTTACACAAGAGCTAAGCAAAATTCTCCATAGCTCAGGATATCTCTTGGCGGAAAGGGATTTATTGATTAAATCCACTGCTTCCTCTAGTAAACCCACCCTACTCAGCAAACTCACCATGCTAGTGTAGTGTTTGAACCCTGGTACAATACCATCAGTCATCATACAAAACCAATAGAACTTCCCTTTCTCAACATGTCCGCAGTGGCTACAAGCAGAGAGGAGGGAAATGTAAGTTACATGGTCAGGCTTCAGCCCACCACAAATCATGTCACTAAATAATTTGAATGCCATTTCAGAATCCCCATGATTGCCATATCCTCCTATCATAGAATTCCAGCACTTCAAATCTGGCTTCTTTATGGTGCAGAACACTGAATATGCGCCTCCAAGGGCACCATTTTTTGCATACATGTCAACAAGGCTTCCAGAGACACAAACATTTCCATCATATCCACTTTTTACCACTTGAGCATGGAGCATTTCTCCTTGCTTGAGGCCTGCAAGATCTGCTGTGGAGTTCAAAGCACTGCTGAGGGAGAAGCTATCGACCTTGTGCCCCTCCTCTAGCATGCTAGAAAAGTAATTCAGGGCCAGTTCTCCCTCACCTAATGCAGCGTGGCCAGCAACCATCTCAGTCCACATGATTACATCTTTTGCATTAAGTGTATCAAACAAAATCTGAGCAGAGCCCGGCTCCTCGTTTGTGAAGTACATATTGATCAATGTATTCACT
>LAPY01006029.1:0-21326 GCA_000970635.1 Eragrostis tef
CGTCAAGACTCGAGACAAAGTTGAACCATATCCATAATTATGGGTATAAACTTTTTTTGTATAATTAGCTACTATGAAGTACGGAGTAGGAGAGTTGCAGTCCTTGTGACGTAGCCTGGTACCCTTTTTCAAAGTATTTATGGGTTTGGTCAAAATAAAACTTCCTAAACTATAACTAAAAATATATAGAAAAATAAATTATTTGAATAGAAAGAATTACATACTATTCTCCACTTACAAACCAAGCGACTGCAGTGATTAAGGAATCTGATGAAGCCGCCCTGATATGCTCCTGGCCATCTTGACGAGTTGACCAGCCTATCACCATGCACACAGCCATCATGCAGATGCAATTTTCCCTCTGCCTAAACATGAGTTCCTCGGCCATTAATTTCCACCATGCACGCGACCCTATTTGGGCAGAACTTTCCAACATCCAGTTCTTGGTTGTATATTCTTCTGTTTCTTCTACGTACTTTATATGAGGACAGAACTTTCAGAAAATATTCCCGAATCAAGAACAAAACGGGATATGCCAAGGAACCTACTGTAAATCCATACCAATATGGTCTAGTCCCTTCAATGCGACAAACATGGAAATATCTATAGCCCTCTGACGATCCATATATATAGTTAACATCATTGTCATGTGATGTACTACAAGAATTTTCACGCACATTTTTAGATATTTTGCATTGACGAATGAAATATATTTAATATGCCTGGTATGGGTATTCATAAAACCATATATAACCATTTAGCTAAAACATAAATATATGTTGTTACATGCAACACATTTTGTGTGTCACCAGTCCAAGCTAAATACATATATATAGTATTTTTTACGATGAGACACATATGTAGTATATTGTGTTTTTAGCAACTTATATATGCAACATAAAATGTTGTTCTTCCCACTGGTAGCTAGACAGATTATCCATATGCAGCATATGCATCGGTACGACCCTTGTAAGCCCATCTTCGTGCGTTGACTCTCCTCGTCCTGAAGGAATGCTCTTGCAAAATATAGGATTAGTTCACCTTTGTTCTAAATCCTAGGGATTCGGAACCTAAAAGCTCTTTCAAGCAGGGACTTATGTAATTTGGATGGTGATGCTCCCTCAAAGAAATCTGCCATAGCTTCCTCAAGATCCTCAACAGAGTACTTGATGTAGATGTTTGGGTGCTTTCCTTTTACAATTTGATGCCGGTATTTACCAAAGAAGGGCCGATAAGCAAGCAGCAATTTCTCTGATATTGAGATCCTAAGCTCTTCCCTCAACTGTGTGTCTGGCACGTACCACCTTGATTGGACCTTATGTGCCTCCCCAAACCCAATACTGAAACCCGTGAACCGCTCCCGGAGTACCAGCTTGGATATGTCCATTGGAAAGCCACCGCCTACATGAAGGCCCTCATGTTCCCCAATTAGGCCCCTGAGCTCAGATGAATCATCGCTTATCTTGTCCACGATGTAGCGCCCATTGTTCATGAGGAAGAAATGAGAGGGTGCCGCATCCTTGTAGAGTGACGCTGCATTGCACTCAAGGTTGTGTTCCAGAGCAGCAATGATCCAAGCAACATGTGTGGCAAGGGGCGGCAAGGGGCTGTCAGGATTAGGGACGACAGCCTGTGTGGCCTCTTGGTCGATGGCGGTGACCCGTGAGCAAGACAATGGTGGCCCCGAAGTGATGAGCTCGGAAAGGCTGGCCTTGTAGTACCAAGAAATGAGGTTCCCGGTGTAGTTGATAACGTAGCGAGTGAGCGGGTGGACGATGCCGCCGGGCACTGGGACCTTGGATGGGTCGTGGCTTACAACGCTCTCAAACTGGGAGAGCATCCCAGGCACGGCATCGGCCAGGCTTGACCTGGCCTTGGCAGCCTGCATGTATATGGACTCGGTGGCTTTAGAGGCAGCGAAAAGGCCCGAGATGTCCGGCAACAGGTCAGCAAGTGCGTCATGCATGTCAATGGTGTCGAACAGCTTCTCGGGGGACCGGCGCAGGAACCATATGTTGTTGACGACGGCCTCGGTGAAGCCCAAGAGCTGCTGCGCCGCTCCCTTGATGGCCTCGGCAAAGGGCGTGGTGTTGGAGCTGGACAGTGGGAAGTCGTGGAAGATGAGGAAGCAGAGGCGACGCTCGCTGGCGAAGACGCCACGCACGGCGGCGCATGCCGCGCGGATCCAGCGACGGATCCTGCCCCACTCGACGTCATCGTCGTCGGTGCTGGTCTCCTCCTCTACGCCTAGGCGGCGCAGAGCTGACTCGACGGTTGTCTTGCGGGCGGTATAATTAGCTACTATGAAGTACGGAGTAGGAGAGTTGCAGTCCTTGTGACGTAGCCTGGTACCCTTTTTCAAAGTATTTATGGGTTTGGTCAAAATAAAACTTCCTAAACTATAACTAAAAATATATAGAAAAATAAATTATTTGAATAGAAAGAATTACATACTATTCTCCACTTACAAACCAAGCGACTGCAGTGATTAAGGAATCTGATGAAGCCGCCCTGATATGCTCCTGGCCATCTTGACGAGTTGACCAGCCTATCACCATGCACACAGCCATCATGCAGATGCAATTTTCCCTCTGCCTAAACATGAGTTCCTCGGCCATTAATTTCCACCATGCACGCGACCCTATTTGGGCAGAACTTTCCAACATCCAGTTCTTGGTTGTATATTCTTCTGTTTCTTCTACGTACTTTATATGAGGACAGAACTTTCAGAAAATATTCCCGAATCAAGAACAAAACGGGATATGCCAAGGAACCTACTGTAAATCCATACCAATATGGTCTAGTCCCTTCAATGCGACAAACATGGAAATATCTATAGCCCTCTGACGATCCATATATATAGTTAACATCATTGTCATGTGATGTACTACAAGAATTTTCACGCACATTTTTAGATATTTTGCATTGACGAATGAAATATATTTAATATGCCTGGTATGGGTATTCATAAAACCATATATAACCATTTAGCTAAAACATAAATATATGTTGTTACATGCAATACATTTTGTGTGTCACCATTCCAAGCTAAATACATATATATAGTATTTTTTACGATGAGACACATATGTAGTATATTGTGTTTTTAGCAACTTATATATGCAACATAAAATGTTGTTCTTCCCACTGGTAGCTAGACAGATTATCCATATGCAGCATATGCATCGGTACGACCCTTGTAAGCCCATCTTCGTGCGTTGACTCTCCTCGTCCTGAAGGAATGCTCTTGCAAAATATAGGATTAGTTCACCTTTGTTCTAAATCCTAGGGATCCGAACCTAAAAGCTCTTTCAAGCAGGGACTTATGTAATTTGGATGGTGATGCTCCCTCAAAGAAATCTGCCATAGCTTCCTCAAGATCCTCAACAGAGTACTTGATGTAGATGTTTGGGTGCTTTCCTTTTACAATTTGATGCCGGTATTTACCAAAGAAGGGCCGATAAGCAAGCAGCAATTTCTCTGATATTGAGATCCTAAGCTCTTCCCTCAACTGTGTGTCTGGCACGTACCACCTTGATTGGACCTTATGTGCCTCCCCAAACCCAATACTGAAACCCGTGAACCGCTCCCGGAGTACCAGCTTGGATATGTCCATTGGAAAGCCACCGCCTACATGAAGGCCCTCATGTTCCCCAATTAGGCCCCTGAGCTCAGATGAATCATCGCTTATCTTGTCCACGATGTAGCGCCCATTGTTCATGAGGAAGAAATGAGAGGGTGCCGCATCCTTGTAGAGTGACGCTGCATTGCACTCAAGGTTGTGTTCCAGAGCAGCAATGATCCAAGCAACATGTGTGGCAAGGGGCGGCAAGGGGCTGTCAGGATTAGGGACGACAGCCTGTGTGGCCTCTTGGTCGATGGCGGTGACCCGTGAGCAAGACAATGGTGGCCCCGAAGTGATGAGCTCGGAAAGGCTGGCCTTGTAGTACCAAGAAATGAGGTTCCCGGTGTAGTTGATAACGTAGCGAGTGAGCGGGTGGACGATGCCGCCGGGCACTGGGACCTTGGATGGGTCGTGGCTTACAACGCTCTCAAACTGGGAGAGCATCCCAGGCACGGCATCGGCCAGGCTTGACCTGGCCTTGGCAGCCTGCATGTATATGGACTCGGTGGCTTTAGAGGCAGCGAAAAGGCCCGAGATGTCCGGCAACAGGTCAGCAAGTGCGTCATGCATGTCAATGGTGTCGAACAGCTTCTCGGGGGACCGGCGCAGGAACCATATGTTGTTGACGACGGCCTCGGTGAAGCCCAAGAGCTGCTGCGCCGCTCCCTTGATGGCCTCGGCAAAGGGCGTGGTGTTGGAGCTGGACAGTGGGAAGTCGTGGAAGATGAGGAAGCAGAGGCGACGCTCGCTGGCGAAGACGCCACGCACGGCGGCGCATGCCGCGCGGATCCAGCGACGGATCCTGCCCCACTCGACGTCATCGTCGTCGGTGCTGGTCTCCTCCTCTACGCCTAGGCGGCGCAGAGCTGACTCGACGGTTGTCTTGCGGACGGAGGAGTAAGCCTGGACGCACTCGCTGCCGTAGCTGTAACACCCAGATATTTAACTAATCTGGAGGTTACTATAAAACAATTAAAATCTTCAAGTATAGAAATTATTTGAAATTTCGATAGAGTCTCTCCTGTAAATCGTATCATTCATGGACACAAAATCATCACAAATAGACATATATCTATGAATAAGCGATAAACGACCAGCAGCTCAAAGAATAACCAAAAACCGTTCGCCACCACCATATGACAATCTCAGCTACTCAATAATTACTCAAAAGACAAGTACGCTAATTAAATTCTAATGTGTATGTGTGTGTGCTCAAAAGAAGGTTCTACTCCCATCTAATGCTTGCTTCAATCAACAAGTACCTAAAAACCAAATGAAACACAAGAGTGAGTAAAAACACTCAGCAAGTACAAATTAGAACTAGGAGAACAAATACAACAATATGATAAACAACAAAAATCCATAATCAAGAAACCATCTCCTTGAAACAACATTGAAATAGTAGTTTCCGTCTGAAACGGACGTCACCTGAAACTTCCTTTGCATTTACCGGTAAAGCTGAACAAGTGGGGCCAGCACTTATTCACAGGAACCTGAATACAAGAACCAGATAGCACAACCGGTGTTCATACAAACCCCCGGCACTTGAATGATATGAAAGGGAACACAAGAAACTTGAACATTCGACAAAAGAATTGAAATCTTGAAGCAATAAACATATGAAGCCAAAGATATCAAATGAAGCACACTCAAGAGAACATAGAACCAGCAGTCGAATCCACATCACAAAGAAGTTCGTCAGTGCACTTGTCTTAGTTAACCTTGACGTGAACCCGGCGCTCTCCCGACACTGGAACTGTTCGAACCTGTGAAGCGAAAAATACGCTTTCACCATGATTTATTTCAGAAAAGGTTAGAATCACGTTTTTTACAATATTCTAGATTCTGCCAAAAACCTGACTTCCTCCAATTCTAGTAGCATGTTATTCATCACCTCCATGAAGTAGGTGCATTAGTGAGCCAAAAAGACATTACTCTAAACTCGTAGTGCCCATATACGTTGGCAAATATTGTCTTTTCAATATCTTCTTCAGGGACTGAAATTTGATTATACCTGGACTGAAAATCAATCTTGGACACATCACTACGAGGCAACGTATACCTATGCTGGATAGTTTCCGCATTTATGCCGATAATCCACCCACGTGTGCCATCTTCCATCCTTCTTATCAGTAAATAGCACCGAAACACATAATGGTGACACTACATTGAAAGAAATTCTTTGACATCAAGTCATTCAACTGGTTTCTCAATCCCTCTTGAAAAGGACGAGACAAACAATATTGGGCAATGGATACAGAACAAGTGCTTAGTAAAAGGTCAATACCAAACTCCACTTCACGCTTGGGTGGCATTCAAGAAAGGCATCATGATATTCTTGCACTACTGGAATTTCCTCAATCAACAAGTTCAGAGAAACCATGTCTTCATAGGGTGATGGCCACGAAAGAGAAACGACATCATGAATAATGAAAGAGGTGAGGATTAATTTGAAAAGTTATGGGCTGCCATGATGGATCTTTGAGTGTAACAGCCTTTGAGAACCAAGAGATAAGAGCTTGATAACGGTGCAACCAGTTCATGCCAAGAATAAGTTTAAAAACTGATAAGGGAATCACCATTGACTTTGCGTCAAAATCATCCCTGCCTATTGAAATCAAACCACTCGGGCACACCACCGAGCTAGAAATCAAGCTTCCTAACGCACTAACATGAATTGATTGAGATATTGCTTGGCTGACAATATTTGTTCTCCTCGTGAAATCTAGTGATATGAATGAAAAAAGTAGAGCCTGATTCAGATTAAACATGAGCGCCATGTAAATCAACATTGAGAGTACCCAGGTGACCAGAGAAGAAGTTGTATGCATGGTGTAAGCTCCAGTAGAAGGAAAAGAAGTGGAGCCTCCACTGGTAGATTTGTGGGGCAGAGCTGAAAGAGTAGGGCCGAAGGAGCAAAGTCGATAGCAGTGATGGTGGACATATAGCGATGGAAGTTGAGACACAGGCCAATAGTTGCCCGATGACGAAGTCATGTACAATCAAAGGAACTGGTGGTACAAGAGATGGAAAACAAGCATCTGGACTGTGCTAGATGGACCACTAATTGAAAAAGTCAAACATTGAGAACTAGGCATTAAAAAGATCCCGTTGAAGAGCTGAACTCTACATCTTAATAAAATATTTAGAATTTTGTTTTTCTCCTTTGCCAACCTCAACCATGTGACAAACTCCAAGTACATATTATGAACAATCATACAATATGAACATGAAAAAACATTAAAGTAAATGAGAGAAGATCATGCATCATACAAATAGACAACACTATTTTATTCTCTTGGCGCTCATTGTAGAAGACCCAACTAGTAAAAAAAATCAAATCAAGAAGGAAAATGTTTGGATCTATTACTCCACCGTAGTAAGATGAGTAATATGAGCAAGTGGTATGGTTGATCAGGCAATCCATTGCACATACTATTCGTAGAACACGTTGGAAAGATAAATCAAACAAAAACCACAAATAAAACAAATGGGAAACCTTTATTAAAAGTTGCAAATAATTTAGATCAGCCAACACAATGCTCATGTATAGCAGCAACTAAGCAATTGTTCTTCCCAACACTCTTGGGTACAAATTAACAACAGATATGATAGAAGGTTTGATAAAACAAGTGGAAATATCCATACGGAATTTCATATCTTGATTACTCATGTAAAATGAGATAAATTTGGTAATCATTTTGTGTTATACTGGTCAAAATGCAAATTTACTAATAAGCTGCACTACCAGAAAACAAGGTGGGTAGACAACTTTTGAAGAATAAATATCGTTTGTTACAGGATGGAAGAGTCAATGGTTGCATTGTGCAACGTATAACTGAAAGGTTACTTTTTCATGTCTCAAGATTCCAGGGCAACAAGTCTAGATTATTTTTCTGCCCTATTCATAACCACCTAGACTTCCCTCGGTCATATGTAGGCTTAGGAAATTTTAAATGGCCTGGTTACATAATTTTTTATGATATATCTTTAATGTTTATGAATTCCTTCCCTTCTCCTGACCTCGATTGAGAAACAACAACTATCAATCAAGTAAATCCTAATGGTTTCTTAAAGCTTACGAGAATACCTAGATATTTTCATACAAGATTGGCCAATTCTATCGAATATATAGTCCAACACTAGCAAAAGACAAAGAATTCACACAGACACAACTTACTTATATCTAAGACAAGGCATCCAAGGCTATAGAACCAGCAGTCGAATCCACATCACAAAGAAGTTCGTCAGTGCACTTGTCTTAGTTAACCTTGACGTGAACCCGGCGCTCTCCCGACACTGGAACTGTTCGAACCTGTGAAGCGAAAAATACGCTTTCACCATGATTTATTTCAGAAAAGGTTAGAATCACGTTTTTTACAATATTCTAGATTCTGCCAAAAACCTGACTTCCTCCAATTCTAGTAGCATGTTATTCATCACCTCCATGAAGTAGGTGCATTAGTGAGCCAAAAAGACATTACTCTAAACTCGTAGTGCCCATATACGTTGGCAAATATTGTCTTTTCAATATCTTCTTCAGGGACTGAAATTTGATTATACCTGGACTGAAAATCAATCTTGGACACATCACTACGAGGCAACGTATACCTATGCTGGATAGTTTCCGCATTTATGCCGATAATCCACCCACGTGTGCCATCTTCCATCCTTCTTATCAGTAAATAGCACCGAAACACATAATGGTGACACTACATTGAAAGAAATTCTTTGACATCAAGTCATTCAACTGGTTTCTCAATCCCTCTTGAAAAGGACGAGACAAACAATATTGGGCAATGGATACAGAACAAGTGCTTAGTAAAAGGTCAATACCAAACTCCACTTCACGCTTGGGTGGCATTCAAGAAAGGCATCATGATATTCTTGCACTACTGGAATTTCCTCAATCAACAAGTTCAGAGAAACCATGTCTTCATAGGGTGATGGCCACGAAAGAGAAACGACATCATGAATAATGAAAGAGGTGAGGATTAATTTGAAAAGTTATGGGCTGCCATGATGGATCTTTGAGTGTAACAGCCTTTGAGAACCAAGAGATAAGAGCTTGATAACGGTGCAACCAGTTCATGCCAAGAATAAGTTTAAAAACTGATAAGGGAATCACCATTGACTTTGCGTCAAAATCATCCCTGCCTATTGAAATCAAACCACTCGGGCACACCACCGAGCTAGAAATCAAGCTTCCTAACGCACTAACATGAATTGATTGAGATATTGCTTGGCTGACAATATTTGTTCTCCTCGTGAAATCTAGTGATATGAATGAAAAAAGTAGAGCCTGATTCAGATTAAACATGAGCGCCATGTAAATCAACATTGAGAGTACCCAGGTGACCAGAGAAGAAGTTGTATGCATGGTGTAAGCTCCAGTAGAAGGAAAAGAAGTGGAGCCTCCACTGGTAGATTTGTGGGGCAGAGCTGAAAGAGTAGGGCCGAAGGAGCAAAGTCGATAGCAGTGATGGTGGACATATAGCGATGGAAGTTGAGACACAGGCCAATAGTTGCCCGATGACGAAGTCATGTACAATCAAAGGAACTGGTGGTACAAGAGATGGAAAACAAGCATCTGGACTGTGCTAGATGGACCACTAATTGAAAAAGTCAAACATTGAGAACTAGGCATTAAAAAGATCCCGTTGAAGAGCTGAACTCTACATCTTAATAAAATATTTAGAATTTTGTTTTTCTCCTTTGCCAACCTCAACCATGTGACAAACTCCAAGTACATATTATGAACAATCATACAATATGAACATGAAAAAACATTAAAGTAAATGAGAGAAGATCATGCATCATACAAATAGACAACACTATTTTATTCTCTTGGCGCTCATTGTAGAAGACCCAACTAGTAAAAAAATCAAATCAAGAAGGAAAATGTTTGGATCTATTACTCCACCGTAGTAAGATGAGTAATATGAGCAAGTGGTATGGTTGATCAGGCAATCCATTGCACATACTATTCGTAGAACACGTTGGAAAGATAAATCAAACAAAAACCACAAATAAAACAAATGGGAAACCTTTATTAAAAGTTGCAAATAATTTAGATCAGCCAACACAATGCTCATGTATAGCAGCAACTAAGCAATTGTTCTTCCCAACACTCTTGGGTACAAATTAACAACAGATATGATAGAAGGTTTGATAAAACAAGTGGAAATATCCATACGGAATTTCATATCTTGATTACTCATGTAAAATGAGATAAATTTGGTAATCATTTTGTGTTATACTGGTCAAAATGCAAATTTACTAATAAGCTGCACTACCAGAAAACAAGGTGGGTAGACAACTTTTGAAGAATAAATATCGTTTGTTACAGGATGGAAGAGTCAATGGTTGCATTGTGCAACGTATAACTGAAAGGTTACTTTTTCATGTCTCAAGATTCCAGGGCAACAAGTCTAGATTATTTTTCTGCCCTATTCATAACCACCTAGACTTCCCTCGGTCATATGTAGGCTTAGGAAATTTTAAATGGCCTGGTTACATAATTTTTTATGATATATCTTTAATGTTTATGAATTCCTTCCCTTCTCCTGACCTCGATTGAGAAACAACAACTATCAATCAAGTAAATCCTAATGGTTTCTTAAAGCTTACGAGAATACCTAGATATTTTCATACAAGATTGGCCAATTCTATCGAATATATAGTCCAACACTAGCAAAAGACAAAGAATTCACACAGACACAACTTACTTATATCTAAGACAAGGCATCCAAGGCTCTAGTGGCAATAGCCTACTTATGGATACAAAATAACAAATATTCAGAAAAGAGAAAAAAATGAAGCAGGAATGAAATGCAAAGCATGCCCGTGCATCCCTTCCTATAGTGCACAAGTGTGTCAAATTTTAATTTAATAAGACTATATTAAGTTTTACTTATTTCATTGCAATTAAGATTTTGTATAGATCTATAACCTAGACTCTGATACCAACTCTAACACCCTAGATATTTAACTAATCTGGAGGCTACTATAAAACAATTAAAATCTTCAAGTACAGAAACTATTTGAAATTTTGACAGTCTCCCCTGTAAATCGTATCATCCGTGGACACAAAATCATCACAAATAGACATATATCTATGAATAAGCGATAAACGACCAGCAGCTCAAAGAATAACCAAAAACCGTTCGCCACCACCATATGACCATCTCAGCTACTCAATAATTACTCAAAAGACAAGTACACTAATTAAATTCTAATGTGTATGTGTGTGTGCTCAAAAGAAGGTTCTACCCCCGTCTAATGCTTGCTTCAATCAACAAGTACCTAAAAACCAAATAAAACACAAGAGTGACTAAAAACACTCAGCAAGTACAAATTAGAACTAGGAGAACAAATACAACGATATGATAAACAACAAAAATCCATAATCAAGAAACCATCTCCTTGAAACAACATTGAAATAGTAGTTTTCGTCTGAAACAGACGTCACCTGAAACTTCCTTTGCATTTACCGGTAAAGCTGAACAAGTGGGGCCAGCACTTATTCACAGGAACCTGAATATAAGAACCAGATAACACAACCGGTGTTCATACAAACACCCGGCACTTGAATGATATGAAAGAGAACACATGAACCTTGAACATAAACATATGAAGCCAAAGATATCAAATGAAGCACACTCAAGAGAACATAGAACCAGCAGTCGAATCCACATCACAAAGAAGTTCGTCAGTGCACTTGCCTTAGTTAACCTTGACGCGAACCCGGCGCTCTCCCGACACTAGAACCGTTCGAACCTGTGAAGCGAAAACTACGCTTTCACCATGATTTATTTCAGAAAAAGGTTAGAATCACGTTTTTTACAATATTCTAAATTCTGTCAAAAACCTGACTTGAGTCACGGCACCAAAAGTCACGGCAGAGGCATGAGCACTGCTGCGTCTAAGCAGTGTAGCATCCGCTAGAAAACAGCTCACTCAGCTACCATTTTCAGCCTCTAGAAAATGCCTCATTCAGCTTTTTCCATCTAATTAAGCAGGGTAACGTCCGCTTGAAAACAAAACTGTCATATGCCATTTTATGGACATGGTAGTGTGGTTCAATGAGCTGTACCGTACGTCCTGGTCCGTTAGTTTTCCTAAATTAAATGTTGTGGTCAACATCGTTGTTGCTAAGTGTTTGTTTCTTCTTCCTCTCCCTTTTTCCTGTTTCTGTTCCTTGCTGTGCCGTATGGCTTATTTCCAAGGAACGGTGTTTGTTAATCAGCCACTTTTTGTCCCTGATGCGCTCTGGTAGAGGTTTGCTTTTTTTAGCTACAACCTTGGACCGTTGGACGTTTTACTTCCAAAAGTGTTCTCTAATATTTGGTATCGGCTGGAAGCAGTCAGTACGGCTCAACCAATATCGGTAAATTGCACGAAGTAATTTTATCTCCATCTAGGGTAAATCCACTTTTCTTTTGATATAACATTGTTCCCATCTCTAATATGTCAAGGATACACAAATTCATAACTAAATGGGGTAAGTTATGAAAGGACAATCCACTTTGTCGCTCTGACTGCCCACTTGATCCTAGGACATATATTGGTACAATTCTGCTTGTTGTAAAAATAGCTTATTGGAATAGCTAATAAGTGTGCGGTATTTCTTTTTTTGGAACACTAATAAGTGTGCGGTATGGCTTGGTCATATACTCTAACAGTCCGATCCACAGGATCTTTGTCCCACGGTGCTGTTTAAGCGGACACTGGATAATACCAACACTTGCGATACATTTTACATTATTTTTATTACAAGACTGGTTCAAAATACAGCGGAAGATCGCAGAGTAGCGAAAGCGTAAACGATAAGTTCAAAACACGTAAGATACACAAGAGTTCTAACTAACTCTCAACGATACAGCAAGAGCAATAATTCAAGACTATCTGGATTATCACAGTAGCAAAACACATCACTGCAGCGGCTGGTCACTCCCATTGTGCAGTCTAACCCTCTGGAACTTGCACATTCCAGGGAAGCACTGCTTCAGGTAACTTCACATATGCACTAACTGAAAACCACAAGGCACAAAGCCTGAGTACTAATTACTCAGGAAGTCTTACCCGTCAAATTGACTTCTAAACATGCAAAGGCTCACAATAGGAGGGTTTCATTTTTGACTCACACTTAAGCCTTCCTAGTTCTTGCTATCAAAATTTTAGCCATCTTTTATCTTCATTATTAAACAAGATTATAAATGAACATGAATACTAACAAGCATCAAATAGAATGTGTAATCTGAGCAAAATCCATAAGACATAATACACTATCTCCAACATTCATAATCATCATTCATATATATGTGCTACGTGAAGGCAACTCTCACAAGCGAGTACTCATTACTGCGAGGGACAACGATTGCAATCGATTTTACACCAGCTGAAAAAACCTAGATACACGATGTATATGCACAAAAGTCATATACGGCAACCTTTTGCAAGATGGTAAACAATTCAGGCGGACCCAGATGGCAAGGAGTTGGGCAGCCGTCCTACCAACAGTACGTCGTGGCTTAGACCTGCCCAACTACGCCCAGCGTGTCTTTCGACCAATGTACTGACTACCGTCTAAAATTGCCACCGTACAAGCTACTAAGTTTACTAGCTCCCATAGCACTAGTATGCACTCGGTACTGTTCAATGCTTGATCAATGAGCCAACATCGAATCGGTCCTTAATCGACTAGGCAGGGCTACAGTAGCCAACACCTCCATGTGTTGCTACAACCTATACATGCATATTCCATCCTGCCCGGTCTCAACGAACAAAAACATTCTCAACCATTATCTTGATTGGGAAATCATCTTTTAATCATTATCAAATAGGACCATACTTCGATACTAAACCATAGTCTTAAGCATAGCAGCTTCTACCGAGTACTAATATAAATACTTAGCAACAACAGGTCATTTGGGAGCATGCAAGTGGGTTTCACTCAACTCCTACAACTTAAGTGCACAAATCATCCTAGACACACTAGCATTTTGTTATCTAGAAATCAAAAGTTTTGCAAAGGTCGGGATGCAACGGGGCTTGCCTTGGTTTTTGACCGATAAGTTAGTTATCTCATCTTCATGGTCCTGGGGAATATTATCCTGCCGCAGATCCTCCTTAGCTTCAACTTGCTCGTGTTGGGGGATCGAAGGTCGTAGATGCCTTGTCGAAGCCCTCCAACGTGAAGTCGATGTCGCCCTGCCTGTCCTCGCCCGCCGAAGGTATTGACCCCCTTCGGGATGATCCAGTGAAGCCCTCTTGGAGCGTGATGCTGGCGAAGCCCTCTTGGAGCGTCGAGGTGTTGGTCGAATGTTGTCCGGTCTTGGTTCCCTACTGGTCAGTGTATGCGAAGCCCTCTTCCGCCCTGTCTTTCGACTAATGTACTAGCTACCATCTAAAATTTCCACCATACAAGGTACTAAGTTTGGTAGCTCCCATTAGCACTAGTATGTACTCGGTACTTTTCAAAGCTCGATCAATGAGCCAACATCGAATCGTCCTTAATCGACTAGGCAGGGCAGTAGTAGCCAACACCTCCTTGTGTTGCCACAACCTATACATGCATATATCATCCTGCACGGTCTCAACAAACAACAAAAACATTCTCAACCATTCTCTTGAGGGGATCATATTTTAATCATCTTAATTAGACCATACTTCGATGCTGAACCAGTCTTAAACATAGCAGTTTCTATCGACTAACTAGTATAGACATTTTGCAACATAGGTCATTTGTGAGCATGCAAGTAGGTTCCCTTCAACTCCTACAACTTAAGTGCACAATTCATCCTAGACTTTCTAGCATTATGATCTTTAGAAATGGAAAATTTGCAAAAGGGTTTGGAATGGACCGGGGCTTGCCTTGGTTCTCACACTCTAAGTTAGTGATCTCGACTTCTGGTTCAGAAGGAGAGTGATCCTTCTGAATATTCCCTTCAACTTCGATTTGTTCATTTCCTAAACATGCAAAATTGTTCAATTGAAATAAACATACAATGAAGTTAACATGATATGCAGGGAATAATTCCATTTGAATACCAAGAACTCCAGATATAGATGTTTGAAGTTTGAATGAGTTTTGAGCAAGTATCACTTATTTACAGAATTGCCATTCTTCATTAAAACAGGAGAAACCTGACCACACGACGCACACGCACAAAAGCCGTATGCGGCAACCTTTCGCGCTGGTCCCTCTAGAGCTAGGTGAATCCGATTCTTCCGAGAAAGACCCTCCCACACGGTCCTCGTCCCAGACGTACGCCTCGATTGGGAGGCATCAATTCTCTTCCAAATGCCATGAAAGAAAGAACCGGCTATCCCCGCACACTAGGGCAACACATGCTACATCGGTTTACTAGGCCTATAAAATACTAGCATGTGATCAGTACGTTCGAACTTGCTCAATAGGGCCAACAACGAACGGTCCTCAATCGACACAGACGGAGCTACCACCGTAAAGGCCCAGCCTTCTTCATCCATCCTAGACAAACAAATCCCCGTCCGCTTGCAACAAACCTAAATTCTGCTAGTACAATTCAAGGTAAAATCCTATCATGCGAGTGGGACCTATCACTCGCCTTCTACCGTTCGCTAGCCACTAAGCCTTACAAATTCTAACCTATAACCAACAGCTACAAAATAGGACACAAGGTAAGATAAGAAGGTAATGCTAATGCACTTCTATGGTTTCACAACAACTCCTAATAAACCTAATGCACAAACAATTACTAGCTCCAATCGAGTGAGAAAATAACAATCTATAACAGGTAGGCATGCACCGGGGCTTGCCTGGCTCAGGGACAATGCTAACTCTAGCACAGTTAGCAAGGGATTAGTCAGTGGCTCCTCCTAAGTGGCTTAGCACCCTGGTCCATCACCTGCTCTGGAATCGCCTCGAGAGCTATATGCCATAACAAGAAAATGCAAGTTAGATGCAACAACGTGATGCAATTAAGATTTAATGATTTAAGGGGACAGTCATTTACACTACATTAAGAGAAATGAGTTTCCTTGATTAAGGTGGTGGGGTACTGCTTTAAGTGATTAAGTTTGTTTACTTAACTTTTTTCTGAAGTATACTCTTGTTTAAGTTAGATATTTAAATTAACTTAAGTTGTTTAATTAGTTCAATTAATTCAAAAATTAATTTATGTCTAGTGGCATTTCTCTGAGGTCAAGTAACCTGGGAAGTAAATTAAAGTGAAGTGTGATGATTTATGGACGTAGTGATTATTTATAATAATTTAAACAAAATAAAACACGATTTAAATCATAAGAAAATAATTAAACAAGATATGACAGTAGAAAAATGTTCTTTAAGTGTATTAACAGTAGATTCACAAGCATGCAAGAGTTCAGGATTTAAAGAGTAACAAAGAGTTAATTATGATTTAATAAAAATCTGCACAATTGTATTTTTACAGAAAATAGAGAACACGTTTTTTGTGATTTGGCATTTCTGGTTGGTAGACCTAAGTACCATGAAGACAACAAAATTGGTTTCATATTTTTTGGAGGTGTATTCGATTTATTATGCATTTTATAAGCTTAAGACAATTTCTGGCGATTTAATTAATTTCATGAAAGGATTAAAAATGGGTGGACCAATCAGATCTAAGCAACACAGCGGACACATAGTCCATGCCGCATCAGATCAATGATACGCCACAAACGATCCAGCCAATCAGATCTGTGAGCATACAAACAGCCACACAGATTGGAGCACCAGATCCCGAGTGGGCGCAAGGGATCCGAACCCTGCAGACAGAGGTGCGTTGGCCGGGGTCGTCGCCGGAGGAAGCCGGGGAGCTTCACGGCGGCGCGGTACAGCTCGGCGCCTCCACGGTTGACGACGAGAAAGCCGGGAAGACGGGCTTGGCGGAGAGCTTCTCGCGGCGGCTCGACGACGGTGACGGGAAAAAATCCGATTCCGGCGACTCGGCTGCGAAAGATGGGAATTAGTGAGGTCCTAGGGATTATGGACTGGGTTTTGCATCTATTGGAGCAACAATGCGGCGGAAGACTCACCATAGAAAGAGGATTTGACGGTGAAACGGAGGCGGCCGGTTTGCCGGGCTCGGAGAAGAAAGCGTCGATTCGCGAGGTTAAGGCGGCGGAGAGGGGTTAGCCTTCATGGTGGACTTTGAGGGCGTCGAGGCGGGCTTCACATGTGGCAGCGCAAACGGGAATGGCTCATCAGCGACGAGCTTGGCTCCAAGAGCGGCAATGGTAGCGGCGGCTAGGGTTTGGGAGCTCGAGGGCAAAGGGAGAGAATCGGAGAGGGCCGGGGAATGGAGCGAGACGCGTTCTTGTGAGCTTCATGATCATTGTAACATCAAAACCCTATGGTATGAAGGTTTTGGTAACTGGGTGATCATATTTCGTGTGACTAACATTTTCATTTAGATGGTTGTCTATGGTCACATATGATGGAGGATTACACCAACTTTGTTCTCTATTGATCAAATATCTCGAAGTATTCAATATTCCCACAAAAAATCATCTCTGAACCTTACAGCTGAACGATGCAACAGGACCACAACCTACAATGGAAACTTTTCAGCTGTTAGATAAAAACGTTCATGTGAGTAGGAGTATTATTCGAAAAATAGAAAACCTTCATGTACCCAATATTGCTATATGCCCACATTAGAAGCAGAACAACATGTTTCATAATCGGATAGCATCTTATCACACAGGGATCCAGCAACAGACAGGTCTCCACTCAGTCCAAACGCCATCAAGTGCAGATTACTGTTTCAGTCCATCGTATCCATTGGCAGGTGCATAACAGGCCAATCAACAATTTCATAAATTTGATAAAGAAAGTATAAATGCAATAATCTGTGGTATGAGCTAATATCATATTATCAAGTATCAATTCCCGTGCATCTGTTTGTGATGGGTGCCGGACTGACGGCTGCCAGCAGGAATGATTCAGTCATCAAGTACGAAAAAGAAATTACACACCTGACCTAATGGAGGCCATGCTCCTCATCAAGGAGAATTTGAGGAAGACATTGCGACTCTTGAGGCGAGTTACACGTAGAGAGGTTGGGCACCAGTGAAGGAAGATGGCATACGCTTGAAGAGCTGGTGCACGACCTCCCTGGCTAGCCCCCCGACATAAGCTGTGCAGCACATTGTGGTCTCCATTGGACAGCGAAACAGAGCAGTGGACAGAGACGAATCGGAGATACTGAGTCCAGGGAGCATCAGTAGCCAGGTCAGGAAAGGAAATTCGGGAAAGGGAAGGGAGATATGGCGGACTTACATCACGTAAGATGCAGCGTCGCCAACCTTGTTTGTGGAGCTGGCCGTCGAGCCACACCGCCGTAGTCCGCGCGTCGTGCTGGTTGTAAGCAGCGCAACCACCACCCACGCCGTCTGTGCGCCAGGCTGGCCCTCCACTCCAGTGATGCTAGATGACCAACTTTGCACGGTGGCCACGGCATGGTGTGTTCTTCCATCAATGGAGTTGTGTTTCCACATTGTGCCAGGGAGATGATGCTACCTGATCAACCATCTCTAGGAGCGAGCAGATGCGGGAGACGGTGATGCATTGGAGGAAGAGAGAGAGCGAATGGGATGGATCGAGAGGGAAGATGAGCAGGACATTGGACATTGCTGGATGCTTAGGGAGCCTACCATAGAGGACGATTGTGTGGTGTCCTGGTGGAGCGCTGCGGGAACGGGTGGCCCGATCAGGGCCAAGCGAAGTAATCGAACGGTCGGTAGTTTGGAACAGTAAATTTTGAACAGTAGCATGCAGAGCCCGGAAGGAACTATAATCTTACTTATTATGATAACCACTATCTGAACTTGTAGTTATGACCAACAAAAGTTACAAAAAGTACTTGAGATTGTGATGTAATAATAGTATATATAACAATATGTTTCTATAGCCAGCAAAAATAATATATAATTTACCGGCCCTGCAAGCATGGCCATATACGTACTGGCATAATACATAGGACTCTTCCACTAGGATTAGCAGAATGTGTCATTCCTGAATTAGTTTATCACTGCTCTAGCTGTTGTCTGATTCGATGACTCAATCGATGACTCAGTTTTGGCAGAAGTGGCAAGTTTCAACGACGACGTTCTGGGTTTCCCTTCTTTCTCTTTTGCCAACTTACTTTGGGTTTCTTTAAGCACAAGAAACAGTGCGTGAATGCCTTCCATCTCGTAGTCCTTTCATAGGGATCTCTTTGTCATCTTCTCAATCTCGAAGAAAAGTAGCGGCTTGAAGGATGACCTAGGCCCGATCCCCTCAGTTTTGTCCTCATCTGAATGACCGTATTTTGCACCTCCCATCTGGCTATTGGCATAGCTGTATTATCTGACCTGAACCATAAAACAATATAATTTGGGTTGATGATGGCGGCAGCCATTCCGCATATCACCGCATGATGATCAAGAACTAGAGCTCTGGGATACCCAGCGTCGTAGAGACTCTCTGTGCCCATGACACCGGAATTCCTATGAATGTCCAGTAACCAGTTGATAATCATAAGAATCTCAACCTCTGTAGGACCAACATGTAGCCGCCATACCTTGTCCCCATGCAAAATAGCAGCTTCGTCACACTTAACTAGGTCCATGATATCGGGGAGCCAGTTATTATGCTACCGGGAGAGGACGCTTCCCTCAATAGCACTCCTGAAAGTGCAGACAACACCTTCAGTGTCTTCTTCTCTTGTCTTTGCCTTTTTGAATCTAGCTCCTTGCTTACATGTACAGCAAACATTTGCACCAAGAACTCACAAGCACACAGCAAAGAGAAAGGAGCATATCTTGGCATCTCACTGTGGCATATGATGAGTCCCCATAATCTCTTGTTGTCCTGGTTCTTCTTTGTCAATTCTTCTATTTTAACTTCACAGTCTGCTTCATTATTTTTATTATCCGTAACTATGACAGCCATGGTTAGGGAGGTAGTGGTCTTCATGTTCTTCATATACTGTAAATGACAGCTATGCGGTGCTCTAAGAAGTGAAGAGGACAAGCTGATGTCAAAGGGGGTCTTCCCATCGGTAACAATCTGCACAAGCCTGGCATGGCTGTCACATACCATTTGCACTTTGTTCATCATGAAAAGAAACCTAGAAGCTGGAGGGATATCAGAGGTAGGATAATGCATGCCTAGATACGGTTCCAACCAAGGCCTTGTGGCCTTAGCAATGATATCACCATGACCATCTTCATGGAACATATTCACCATGACTCGACCATAACCCGTTAGCTTGAGTAGTTCCTGAGAAACAATGTTGCATAGCTCCTTGATACTAGCACCACATACTGATTGAAGTTGGGAGGATGCATTAAAAGCAAGACTGAATGGCTGCATGTCAGAGTAAGTTTAAGCCATAGCAAGAAGCTCTACAGGCACCACTGGCTCAAAATCAGTAACCACACAACTGGCTGTTGAGCTAGCAAGTAGAACTCATGCATGCCCATGGCGTGGCCATGCCCAGCTGGGTAATATGCGTGGCAAGATGAGCTACTGGGGTTCAATAACAGTTTTGCCCTTCCCAGCTGTATGCAGCCGTTTAACGTTAGTCTCAGTGGTTTCTGCTCTTCCGTCGGTGGGATCAAGCCGCAAGCAACAGAAAGAGACGCCACAGTACTACTCCTTTGTTTAGAGCTAATTGGCCTCACACGATAATGACAAGCATCAGTTCGGCATGCCTATAGAGAGAAAGGCCTAACTGAAATATTAGCACAAACAGCTAGGTTACGTGACGTTTTGACAGACTGCCCCTTTTCAATGGATTTTTTAGAGCTAGCAAGCTTGGCATCTAACCACTGCCTGGTTTCTTGTGTTTCCTTTGGCAAGAAAAAAAAACATTCGAAGAAATAGATACACATTAATCTTTTCTACACCAATAATGTTCAGTTATAACATATTAATTTCATATCTAACTTTTGACGCCCAAGTACGTTCCAAAGTCCAATCTATATTTGGGATGCTAAATTACATCGAACATGTGATTTTGCATAAACATCTCTTCCATGCAGGCTCTTTTTTATTTCCTTTTACTCGGTGGCACTTTTGTTATTCTGCTAATAAAAAAGATGACTGCCTTTTAAGATCTGCCTTGGCCAAAAATTCCCTAGGAAACGTGAATGATCAAGGTGTGAACTAATCAGTAGGGATGGTCCCATCACTATGCCACCGTTTATCATGCCAGGTGCAGTGATGGAAGCGCATGAGGCACTTCATCTTGCAGTTTGATCTTGCACTTCCTCAAAGAGAAGTCAGCCAACAAGGCCAGATAGAAGCACGTCAAGACTCGAGACAAAGTTGAACCATATCCATAATTATGGGTATAAACTTTTTTTGTATAATTAGCTACTATGAAGTACGGAGTAGGAGAGTTGCAGTCCTTGTGACGTAGCCTGGTACCCTTTTTCAAAGTATTTATGGGTTTGGTCAAAATAAAACTTCCTAAACTTTAACTAACAATATATAGAAAAATAAATTATTTGAATAGAAAAAATTACATACTATTCTCCACTTACAAACCAAGCGACTGCAGTGATTAGGGAACCTGATGAAGCCCCCCTGCTATGCTCCAGGCCATCTTGACGAGTTGACCAGCCTATCACCAAGCACACAGCCATCATGCATATGCAATTTTCTCTCTGCCTAAACATGAGTCCCTCGGCCATTCATTTCCACCAT
>LAPY01006032.1:0-11619 GCA_000970635.1 Eragrostis tef
GCATTAAGAGTCAATGCTGAATGGAGTTTGAATATTGACTTTGACGAGAGCATCCTTGTCTGGCACATTGCAACCGATGTTTTCCTCTCCGTCTATGAGAATGAGCCAGTGCTCGCTGAGGCTACAAGAGTGCTATCTAATTACATGTTGTTTCTGCTAGTGAAGAAACCGGAGATGTTGCCTGGCCGCACACGCCACAACTTATATCCCGACATATGCAAACCGGAACGGCTTGCTGCGGCTGCCAGCCGCACGAACCAGGAGGGCACTCAACAGGAATCAGCACAGCCGGAAACAGTCACTGCTAGCAATTCCGATCACAGCCAGCCGGAAAGCTGCAACTGGTACTACAGGCTTAAGAAATTGTTCCGCGATCCTCCTAATAGCTCCAGCAGGTCCACGTCCAGGATCACAAAAAGGGAGACTCTTGCCAAGAAACTGTACGAACCTGTGCGGGTACGTGCTGTGGGGCCTCAATCTCTTCCATACCATTTGATTTGTTTTGATGCGGGACAGTTGCTCTACTTCTGTCATATTGTTGGTTCAATTTTTGTTTTCAATCATATACTCCCTTCATTTCAGAGAACAAGTTGATTTCTAGAGTTATCCTATCTTATGTTTGACTGAATTTAGAAAACTACTCAACACTGTGCATTTGTGTTGCTACTCTTGACATATTATTGTAAAATAATGGGAGTTAGTATTTGTTTTTGTTACTTATGTTAAACACTGCGCACTTGCGCTGCTAGTCCTGACATATTATGTAAAAAACAATTGATTTTCTTTAAAATTATTTATTTTTCCATTAAAATTCAATCCATCACAAAGGGTGAGCATTGTATAAAAGAAATAATGGGAATTAGTATTCGTTTTTGTTACTTATGTTGACATGGATTACATTTTTAGACCTAAATATTTGTTAGTAAATCTTTCCCCCAAAAGAAAAGTTACTAGAAGACTTTGAGATTTACACCGCTGCTTACATTTCATACAGCACACATCTACATTCAGAAGTGCACATACCAAGAAATTACATTAAACCTTGCAAGGATACAGAGTTAATCCCATCGCTGCATGTTCAAGATATCTTGCATATTCAATATGCACTAATATTACTTGCTCCTGTGCCTTAGGAATATCGGTCGCGTCACGAAGTAGAGGCAAAGAATTCACGTCAAAGGCCGTTCCGTGAATCTGGACTCATGTGCGGAGTCTGGCTCGGCAAAGAGCTATTAGACTTGGGTAATAATCGCACGTTGAATATGATCTTCGGCGTATGGGTGGAGATGATGGTTTATGCCGCGGATAACTGCAACCGAGATTCTCATGCCAGGCAGCTCAGTAATGGCGGTGAGTTCCTTACCATCGTATGGCTTCTCATGCACCACCGGATATACATTGAACGATACAACACATCCATTGAAACTGCTAGGAGGAGAAACCCTGCAGCAGTCCCAGGTCAGAATGTGTAAAGTTTCCATTTGTTCCGGAACAGAGTTTAAACGCAATAAGAACGAGGTTGCATAACCATTGGCTTCTCATTATTTTCTGCTCAGTTACACGTATGGATAACATACCCAAAGCACATAGGGAAGCTACGATGTATTTTTTTTTCTTTTGTGTTTTAGTTGTCTTTCTAAGTGGTTGATGTAAGGGATCTATCTATTCTTATCAATAATATTTTAATGTAATACACATTACTATTCTCTTTTTATATAATTTTTGGGAGAGATTTCTGTTTCAATTCACAAAAAAAATAGTTGATAATTATCATCTAAAAATATTTTTATTTTAGAAGTGAGAAAATTCATTTATACATCTGAACAAATTATATCTTACTAGGCGAGCGTCCGTGCATTGCCACAGGAGGTATTACTTATATTAACAAAATGTCTACTGCACGATTAGTCGCGCTCCTATCATAGTGCGCGACCTATGCGAGGTTCTTCACACATGTTTGCTGGAACTACTGTTGTAATCTAGGTTGGAAAGAAATGTTTATTTGATAACATTGTGTATATGTATTAGCATACTCATGATCACACAGGTCAAGTTCATGTCATATACCGTTCAGTCACTGATCCAGCATGCAACTATGTAGTGATGTTCAATCAAGGAAACCAAAGTTCATTCGAAATAGTGTGTTATGGCACTAATTCTGTTCTTTTATCGCACAAGCGATACGCTTAGTGTGAAACTACAACCGTGTGATGTCATGTCAATTACTACGAAGCAGTGCGGCAGGCGCAGGGGATTTTGGACACTGTCAAGAGGAGGAGGGAAGCACCTGGGCAGGGCCAGTCAGAGCAGCATGAGAAGGATGAGGAGGATCGCCGCGATGAATGAATACTTGATGGCGGCGGTGAAGATGGAGAAGAAGATGAGCGTGAGCTGCAGCATCAGCGATCCCCTGGCCCAGGCAAGCGCGCCCGGCCCGTCAGCACTACCGCCACGGCTTTGGAGGGCTCGTAGGAGAGGAGGTCCCCCAACCGGATGTCCGACGGGCGGCTCTGCTGCTCCTTCTCGTCCCCCTCCGTCAGGGGCCCGCTCCCATCGCCATCGCCGTTGCCGTTGCCGTTGCCGCCCGACGCAGCGCGGGACCCGCGCGGACAAAGGAGGGAGGAGAGTGTGGTCGGGTTGGGTAGGCTTTAGTTCCGGCGTGTGCCGCCATGGGAGCCGGGCAGAGAGGAGGGTCGCCAGGGAGCGGAGGTGAAAGGCGGCGGGGGATTGGAGAGGGGCCGTGCTGGCATGGCGTGCCACATACAGCTGGAGGCTGGCGTGATCCGTCCGATTCGAATCTGACGGTGTAGGCTCCCAAAACTGTTGATCTGTTTTGTATGGCCGGTAACCGTTTTCACTTTCATATTTGCATCACTGGACGGGAACAAAAACAGAAACGCCGGTAACGAGAACGGTCGGGAAAAATTCGGTCATTCGAAAACGATCTAATACGGACGGAAACATACCGGTATTGAACCGGTCGGGAACCCGTAATTAACTTGGGAACGTGATGTCACATAATATTGTGTTAATACATAGTGGCAACCTTGTGATAATCAAATTTGTTTTGGAGGTATGATCCGTGTTTGAGACATCAGCATAACCTACTCAAAAAATCAGCATCAGGTTGTGGACTTGGTGGACTCTCTCTCGAAAGCTCTCTTCCCCCAACAGTGTCGTTGCCTGCTCTTCGCCGGAGGGCCTAATCCGGCCCCTCCCCTCCTTCTACCGGCGTGTCGCTGGCGTTGTGACGGGCGAGGGTCCATCCCTATACAGCTGTAGCGTAGGAACTAGTCTAGTTAATTTGGAGATCTCCATACTAGCTCCGCTGTTCATCGCTGTCCAGTCACTGGTGGCGATTTGTACTTCTCCGGCGCCGGTATGGTCTTCTCTCCTATGGTTTCCCTTATGGTTGTAGGCGTGATGCCTTTTGCTTCCGCCGCCGGCTTCCTCCCCGACGTGCGTGGTCCTCTCCCCTTCTTCTTTGTGCTCGTGTTCCTGGCTTTTGTAGCTGCAGTTTCCCCCTTGTGCAAATCCAAAGAAATTCGAGTTCAAGACACTTCCCTGGCTGGCTATTCATGCGACGAATTGTTCTCGTCGACGGAGATCATTCCCGGCCATGGTTCCTTCAACCTCCAGGATGGAGGCCCCAAAATCCGGCGGCGATGTCAACCAATCTGTTGTTCCCGCGGCCAGATTCACGAGTTAGCGCCCTCCTCTCCCATTCGGCGGTTGTTGATTGGCGAGCAATCTGGATTCGCCTCCTCCCGACGATCTCTGGCGCTGGTCTGCAAGAAGCTTCGGTCTTCTTCCTCGATGTGTTACAGGAACTCCCAAGGACTTAGTTGTAATTTTGTTTATTTGTGTGGGTTGTTCTGTAAAAGGGGTTGCAGCAATGTACTTTATCCCCAAGAATTGATGAGCAATCGAGACCCTTCCGGGTCGTTCTACCTTCCAAAAAAAAAAGGCCTGCTCGCGCAGCATAGCCAGCCTATGGGCTTGGCTGAGTCTCAGGCGGATGGGCTTGGCTTTGGCTGATGGGCTTTAGTAAGGTTGAATGGTGGCCTATTGGGTTGAAGGGTTCCCGGATTCAGCTAAACGGGTGCAAAAACGGGACAATTCCGTCTAAAAACGGGATCCCGAGAAAACGGACAGGAAAATAGCTCCGCCGTTTTCGATCCCGCATCCCGGACCCTACGTCCCGTTCCTGTCCCGTTTTTCTGCGGTAATCTTAAATTCGAAAACGATCAGGAGAATTCGGGTTGCGGTTGCCGGTCGGGACGGGATATACCCGCCCCGTTTTCAGCCCTACGGCAGAGGCAGAGCAAGTGCGTTCGTTTCCTGCCTCTAAATTTTAGATCTGTCACATAAAAAAAATTTAAAAATACTAAATAAAATTTAATTACAAACTTTTTTTTTACAGATGAGTGCTAATTATGAGATAAATACAATGAACCTAAATAATCTATATTTTGCTAAAATAATGCTACAGTAATCATTTTTTAATCATGACTTACTTATCCACGTTAAATTCTGTCTGCGTTATGGCCATCATCATCATCCTCTCACCTCCGAACGGTACAATCTGCATTTAAAGCCGGGATTTGTGACTGGCTCGCAACATGGAAGCATTGCTCGTCTTGTTCCGTTGTCACGAATTGTTTTTCTGTTCATATATCACTATCTGGTTCAATAATAACCTCACTCACTAGCAAAACTACAAATTAGCGGCTAAAGAAAATGTGCCACCCTATGATAGCAGCAAAAGATATGTATAACAAAAGCAATTATTCTTGTTTAATAATAAGCGAAAATCATTTCACTACATATCAACCTGAACACACACAGGGGTTAGAAAGCATAAGAGATAATTTTAACTAAAACCTACTATTACTAAAGTGAAGCTAAGTTGGATGCTACTTAACAAATTCACAACGTGCTCGTAGCGCTTTTTGTTTATTTGGCCGTGGCTGCAGCAGCCATTGTTTGCTAATGTGTATGCAACAAGGAACAATGGTGCTTATCATGCAAACTAGCCGAACAGACCGCCAAAGTGAAGTGGGTAGAGTGAGTTGGTTTTTTAGGTGGGGCAATACAAAAAGAATCCCTAAATTAGGGGCAACGCTTGATCAGTCTTGTGATGGAGTTTAGACAGGGAGTCCTCGTGAGGTGTATAAGCAAGTTTTTCACGTGCTCGCTCAGGTAGGCGCATGTCTAAGAACAAGTGCACGGCACACCCCCCAACTAACCTCAAAATTCTTAATGAAACAGTCATTGATTAATCATTTTGAGATAACAGAAAAATATATTGATTAATTATTTACTCTAATATATAGACTTTTACACTAATAAAGTGTGTTTATCCTAATAAATCACTTGTTATATTTGTTGATTGTTAACCTCTTAACTAGCACTCAAGCTCTGTCACTGCACACACACGCGTAGGCTGAAAAGATAGCTATATAGCGTCACGTTTTCATTTGGGCCTAGGCCGACTTTTAAAGTTGCATCAAACACAGGCGTCCCTTGTATTGGGCCTGGGCCAATGCGGTATGAGGAGGACAATCCTATACGTAGGGCGGGTTATGATTAACCGTTGATAGAACGGTGTTTGAGATTCGTGTAACGGCCCAGATTTCAGCGGGTGGAGAAGGAAAGGCTGAGATGCTACCACGTGTCGGTTTCTGGTTGGGGCGGGTGAGAGGAAAGAGAAAAAAAAACGTTTTTTAAACTTTAAACGCATTTTTCTCTTAAACCGTAAGTCCGTTTTCAAATCCATATGAACCTACGTGTTTGTTACAATTAATTCTTCAAAATAAGATCCAACATAAATATGTTTAAAATTTAAAATTTTCGTCAACATTTTAAATGTACTATATCAACATTTTATTTGCACTATCTCAATATTTTTGTTGTTACTGGTCAACATTTTTAAAAAAATGTTGATTTCGGTTTAGAAATGTTGAAATAGAACAACAAAAATATATTGACTCTTTGTTTTAAATGTTGACTCACTGAGTTGGGCTGGGCTGGTTAGATTTGATGGCTATTAGGCCGATCTATCATATGTTAACCATAGGACACCCTACACATAGGAGGTCCCGTATGAGAAAGCGCTGATACAATCACTGAACTTCTTTGAACGAAACAAAGACAAACTTTTTTTTTAGAACTAGTTCCCTCAACCAAGGGAACTAGTTCTAAAAAAAAAACTAACTGAGGGAACTAAGGTACTGTTTGGTTCGGCGCTGGTGACGGTATTGCAATTGGAATCAGTTGCAGCTGCAATCGCGATCAATGTATGCCATTACGTCTTTTGCTTGGTTCGATTCTGTAACGGTTTCAATTTCCATCACATCGAAAGAGTTAGACGAACAGCCCCGCTCGGGAAGGGAGGCTGCTTGCCGCGAGGCCGAGATCATCGGTGATGACGGTGGAATTAGTTGGCGGAGGGGAGACGTGTTGCTCTCGCTTTGTGCGTTCCTCCTCCTCCTCCTTGTCCTCTTGCAGATCTTCCGTCAGACGCCATGGATTTGAACAAGGACAGGTCAGATGAAGGAGAGGGGATTTGGAGGAGAAAGAGAGAGAGGTGGGGAATCGAGGAGGGATCAATAGGGGAGGCGAGGTCGAATCGCTTCTCGATCGAGCACTTGACGGCCCCATCCGGCAGAGAGGAGAGGAGAGGCGAGGCTTGGAGTCAAAGCAGAGGAGTCGGTCGATTGCGGCGGAGTCGGGCGCGATTATAGCCGACCACGAGGGGTTTCGACGTTGAATAGGCTGATATCCCATTACGCGGTAACGGATTGTGGGCGAAGTGGAAACAAGCAGCCGTATCGCTTTTCCATTACGCTCTGCATTGTGATTGCGATACAAACCGCGAACCAAACAGCTCCTAAATGTCTAAACTAAAAGTACTCTACTGAAAAGAACTAGCGTAATACTACTTGAGCCACGTCTTGACATGGCGAGGAGGAAAGCGAAAGAAGAACGCGTGGGAACACGAGCTGCATCCTTGAAAACGCATGGAAGTTCCCGGGTAACTGAGACCTGATTTGCCCGGAGGTTGCTTTGCAAAAAATCCATTACTACATAGTAGTGAGTTGCATACTTTCTTCAACAAAAGAAATGAAATTTTTGAATAGATCGCACTCGCACCACCTTTGATCATGTGCGCTAAGATTTGCTTTTGGATCCAAAAGCGCAATTAACCAACCGCACCGGGACAGCGGCGGAGCTCCGAGAGATTCTCACGCCACGTATCCGGCGTCCGTACATACGGCGGAGCAGTGAGCATGAGCAAGCACAGTGCCGACCAAATTGGCCGGCGGCCAATCATCACAGCTCCGCCGATCTGTTCTCCGCCGGAGTTGGTGAGGACGCTCCAATGTCCACCACCAGGTGGCGTGCGAAAGTGGGTGACGCAGTGGTGCGCTAGCTAGTTAGCTCGACTGATGGATGATCGGCCAATGGCCTTGATCGAGCTCATCATTAGTTGATTACATGATAATAAAGTGTGTGCTCGGGCACCTTAATCAACCGAGAGCGTGTCACCAATGTTGGCGATGCGCGAAAAAGTTGGCGCGTTTGTTGACCTACCGTCATGTGGCCTTCAGCTGACCTCCATCACCGGCGACGATCGGTGCAGAATTAGCTTTAACCTGTTACTTTTCGTGCGGAACATTGTCATATGAATGACGCGTCAGTTTTCAGGGGGTGCTTTTCTGAGGGAGAGTCCTCCTCTAAATTCTCACCAGCTTCTAGTGACGGTGTGCCCTAACAATCAAATACTATACTACTGGTAAACAAAACCGTGACAGGATGAACAACAATTGTTGCCCTTGCACGTACCCTTGAATCGACGGTTCGACAAGACCAGGCACCGGCAGCCGTCAGTAGTCTGTCTAGGTAGCAGCTGAGACGAGGAAGAATCAAATCATTTATGTTGGGGCTAGTCTCTTGATTAGCGCTACAATGCCATACAGTCTTGCATTGTACTGTGTACACTGCCTGTGCGTAGCTAGCTGACTACAGCGGCAAACGCATTTTTGTGCCCGAGATTAAGGCGTACTATACATGAAACGCATCAAAACAGAGCACTGTGTACGCTACCGGCGCATAGCCAGCAGACTACAGTCGGACGTTGGAAGTCAGTAACGAGTGTCACCTTGCTTAATTATCTTGTTTCGTACCACGGGGCATCATTTGTAGAAGAACGTAACGGGCATGGAAAAACAAAAAGACACACTTTACGAACATGCACTGCCTCCGGTTGATCTACTTTGTTTCTCAACCACTCTAACAAAATCATTGTCCTTTTTGCTCCATTTCACTTCTTTACTCCAAAGAAAACATCATATATCCAGCCAGTAATAACCTCACATCTAATCGTTTGTCTAATCAAAAGTGATTGTGTTGTTAACATACACCTCATCAACTCCCAACTACTCGTCGAGAAAAAGTGGTCACTACACTCTAGATTCCAGTGTGATGATCAACCCTCAGATCACCCAATCTGAAACTCTTTTTGTTGCTTGATAATTGCCTTCATCAGTTCACTCCCCTTGTCCAGTGATAATTGTTCGCTCTTCTAGATAGACTACATGATTTTTGGCCATCCTCTGCCTTCTAATGAGCAAAATTTAAGACATGTACCAAAGGTCCAAAACCCCTTTTTTGAAACGGTTGATATCCATATACTCTTGGACTGGCAATTAAACCTGCACGTCAGGACCAGGAATGAGCAACAATAAACTCTGAAAGCTCCTGCTGTACACGTCATTGCGCAGCATTAACGCAACTGAAAAATTCTCTTCCAGTACATCTAGAAGCCGCACCGGTTGGTTGATCGCGTTCAGAGCGGAGATAAAGGACGGAATGACTTTGTTGATCCGTTGCATTCCCATCTGTTGTCAAGAACAGTACAGTCCCCACGCGCCCCCTCACTTCAATTACTAATACACGCTTTTGTGTGCCCAAACTGATGGTGCAATCATATCTATCATGCATTCCCAACTGCAGTACTTGCCGTGTGATTGCAACTCGTCAACGTGCATCTCGACTCGATTCAGTGAGGTCTGCTTGCATTGTACTAGTACTGCAAGGATAGTAATCGCAGGAGTTTTCCTCTCTCGTGTTAATTATTAAGCGTGCACGAATGCTCTAGGTAGCAGCTGAGACGAGGAAGAATCAAATCATTTATGTTGGGGCTAGTCTCTTGATTAGCGCTACAATGCCATACAGTCTTGCATTGTACTGTGTACACTGCCTGTGCGTAGCTAGCTGACTACAGCGGCAAACGCATTTTTGTGCCCGAGATTAAGGCGTACTATACATGAAACGCATCAAAACAGAGCACTGTGTACGCTACCGGCGCATAGCCAGCAGACTACAGTCGGACGTTGGAAGTCAGTAACGAGTGTCACCTTGCTTAATTATCTTGTTTCGTACCACGGGGCATCATTTGTAGAAGAACGTAACGGGCATGGAAAAACAAAAAGACACACTTTACGAACATGCACTGCCTCCGGTTGATCTACTTTGTTTCTCAACCACTCTAACAAAATCATTGTCCTTTTTGCTCCATTTCACTTCTTTACTCCAAAGAAAACATCATATATCCAGCCAGTAATAACCTCACATCTAATCGTTTGTCTAATCAAAAGTGATTGTGTTGTTAACATACACCTCATCAACTCCCAACTACTCGTCGAGAAAAAGTGGTCACTACACTCTAGATTCCAGTGTGATGATCAACCCTCAGATCACCCAATCTGAAACTCTTTTTGTTGCTTGATAATTGCCTTCATCAGTTCACTCCCCTTGTCCAGTGATAATTGTTCGCTCTTCTAGATAGACTACATGATTTTTGGCCATCCTCTGCCTTCTAATGAGCAAAATTTAAGACATGTACCAAAGGTCCAAAACCCCTTTTTTGAAACGGTTGATATCCATATACTCTTGGACTGGCAATTAAACCTGCACGTCAGGACCAGGAATGAGCAACAATAAACTCTGAAAGCTCCTGCTGTACACGTCATTGCGCAGCATTAACGCAACTGAAAAATTCTCTTCCAGTACATCTAGAAGCCGCACCGGTTGGTTGATCGCGTTCAGAGGAGATCGATCAAGGACGGAATGATCGACTTTGTTGATCCGTTGCATTCCTATCTGTCGTCAAGAACAGTAGATCGAGTCCCCACACGATCCTCACTTGAAATACTAATCCTCGCTTTTGTGTGCCCAAACTGATGGTGCAATCATATCTATCATGCATTCCCAACTGCAGTACTTGCCGTGTGATTGCAACTCGTCAACGTGCATCTCGACTCGATTCAGTGAGGTCTGCTTGCATTGTACTAGTACTGCAAGGATAGTAATCGCAGGAGTTTTCCTCTCTCGTGTTAATTATTAAGCGTGCACGAATGCTCTGTCAGTTGAACCGCCGCTGGATGCTTTTCGAGCGAAGCTTGCTGCATTAGTTTGCACGAGACAGGGAGAGTGTGTGAAATGGGCGTACATGAATTTTTGCAGCAGGTTTGTCCCAGTCCCGGCAGATAGGCCGAGGATGCTCGATTTTGACCTCTGCAAGGAGAATTCTTTGTTTTGAATAAAATAAAGGATAATCCCATCCTTTGGATAGCCAGATGGCCTCCATGTATTACACACTCGTACAGAAATAGAATATTAGAATACCATTTCTTCATTTCCAGGACTATATCTTCCTGCAGTCCAGCAGATAAGAGCAGATGAGGAGAAAGCCAAAAACAAATCCGCACCGAAAATTAGAGGCAGGCATCCATCGCGCCGAAAGAAATCCGTTGGATATTTCCGTCATCCGACACAACGAGGAGAGGGAGGAGTCCTTATCTGTGTGGTCGATCTGTCCGTCATCCGAGCGCATCCGCTCCATCCACGTCCATGAATGCCCCTGCATCCCATTCCCACCCGAAAGCAACCCGGCGGCCCACACACAAACACCAAACTTATAGGTGCCTCGTCCTCGCCGCCATCACCAGTCTTTGGTCGTAGCTTCGCTTTGCTTTGCTTTGCCTCCCCTTCACTTCAACCCGGGCAGACCCCATCAAGCAGCAAGATCATATAGCCCTTGTAGTAGTGGGAAGTCACACTCGCACAACCTCAGTGGCAGTGGGTCATCCATCCATCCATCAGAGGGGCTCGAGAAGAAGAGCGAGGCAGTAAGAAGGAGGAAGCAGAGCAGGAAGAAGGAAGGAAGGAAGCTGCTTTTCGATGTCGAGCCCGATGCACGCGCGCAAGGCGCTCCACTTCGCCTCTCTGCGCGCCAAGCTGGCGCAGGGCAAGGGCGGCCTGGCGCTGCGGCTCCTCCTGGCCGCGTGCCTCGCCGCCTTCCTCCTCGTCTTCGCCGCCCGCTCCCTCTCCTCCCCAACACCCTCCTCTTCTCCTTCCTCGTCGTCGCTGCACCAGCAGCAGCAAACGACCGATTGCGTCGGCGGCAACGGCGACGACAACACCAAGAAGCAGCAGGCGATCCCTGCGGCGGTGGCGGAGGCGCTGGTCCACTACGCGACCTCCAACACGACGCCACAGCAAACGCACGCCGAGATCGCCGTCACGCTCCGCGTCCTGCGCCGGCGGGCGCCC
>LAPY01006033.1:3603-16735 GCA_000970635.1 Eragrostis tef
GCCATTACATACGATGCAGTGTTCTATAGCACATACATTCATATTCTTTGTATGAGTGCTATTTCACTTGTTCTATCTTATTATATACGTGTTTGCTTTACCTCAGGTTCATATGTTATAGATATAATTGCTAGTTTTTAACTTTGTTGATATCGTTGCTCATCAGTGGTTTTATTGTCTACAGTTGAGACAAGAATGGCACAAGAATGAGCCGCACAATGCTGAATTGGAAGAGGACGAAGATGATTGCTCTTGGCGCCATGTTGAGAAACTTAACTTGTTGAATTTTGATGAAGGTGAACTAGATGAGAATCACGTTCTGGATTATCTTGAAAAGGAAGGTTTGCTCCGGCATATTACAAGCGACAGCACATTTGCTTGGGTCTTTCAGTACTGCACTGTTGCTGGCTTGGACGACTACCAACGTATAGTACTTCATAATTACGTAAGTCTTATTATATTAAAGCACGCATATTACTGCAATTATTTTGATTGTGCTTCATTGTGTTTGTCTGCTGTTTACAGTCACTAAGAGTCTGAAAAACTAAGATTTGATGGCAGTTGTAGTTAGAACCTTAATCGTGACAAGCATCATGAAGTTTAACAATCCAGGTTGCAAACAAATTTACGCTGAGTTGTGGATATATGCTGATGTCATGTATGCATGAGATAGTGAAATCTTAACAATTTGTATTTACTTTAGAGGATTTCATGATGCCATATGCTAGCAAGTGTAGCTTATTGAATGGCATGTTCTTTGTTCTCCTATGTGGTCACCTGCCATCTTTCATCATGTAGTTCAAGACATTTTTTTTCTCCTGTCGAGAATGGTAGGCATGTATGATTGGCTCTAGATTTAGGAAGAAGAAAAAACGGTTGCTTTTCTGATAAATCTGTACCCCACATTTGACGAACGCTATGCTTTTATCGGAGTAATTTTATTTCCCTGTCAGTTCATAGTTTTGAGTTATCTATATATTTTCATTCCAAAATATATCTAAAGCAAAGATTTCCTCTCCACCCTGTTTTATGTAGGGTGGTTGTGAATATGTCAATTGGGATGTCTACCGCAAGTATTTTAATAAATACGAGACTGATCTGGAATATATTGATTTCTGGGACGAACTAACAAAGAAACTTAAGGTATGAATCATAAATCATATGAAGCAAAGCTCTAAAGTTTGTGTAGTGCTTCTATTTTTCTTTTTCTTTTTCTTTTTAACTGACATCCCTTTTATATTGAACCAGTGGATGGAAAATTATGTACACATGAGTGGCCCGTCCGTCACGGTGAGTGTGACTATACAAAAACCATTGTTGTTACTTTTTCCTGTTTTTACTTTTTACTTTTTGACATTAGGACTGCATTATTAGAATGTTGTCCTAACATCATCGATTGAAAACTGGATGGAGTATCTGCTCTGTATCGACGTAATGATCTTTTGTTGTTTAGTGGGAAAGAATATTGGACAGAGGAGCTTCCCAAGCAATCAAGGTCGCCGCTGGCTTTTCCAAGATAACCGAGGATTTAGCTCATGCTGCCTACTTAGTAGGATCTCTCACCTTCAGATGTGGTTTTGATGTTTTGTATTTAACTTAACAATATCGTTAACATATTTCAATGCAGGAGTGCTTGGATAGCATGGCCATGGATCATTATTTGTGCAAGGAGTTAGATGGTGTCTACTTTGAGATTTGGAAGCGGGTCACTAAGCTAAAGGTTAGCAATCTGCACTACAATCCTGTCTTTTCCATGGCGTAGCGAGGACGCTATTGATCCAAGTGTTTTTACATTGAAACATGCTCAGAAGAGTTTTAGAGCTGCTTTGGGTGAAGTATATAATTTGGATAAGTTTCCACTACGCCAACATAGAATGAAACATGCCCTGGAGAGTGATGGATCTGAGATGGAATTGGAGGTTGGTTGTTTTCCTACAGACAATTTGACATTAATTTATAAATGATATCTTCTTATATTAATTGTTTCACATCTTTCCTTTCAGTTTAATATTTGCACGGCAGGTGTTACTGACGAAGTAAGTAATGTTCTTATCTTACATGCAAAATTGGGGTCCATTGGAAAGAATATGTTATATTTGGTGCTTTGTTTGTCCCTTTAGGTTTCAGAGGATAAAGCTCGGGAGTTGATTGCGGATGCTATTACAAAGCTGGTACGATACATTCTGAAATGCATGAATGTGCTTCTCTTAAGTTACTCTACTGAAATTATTTTTCTTCTTTTTAGGAGGGCAGGCCAAAATTTTATGTACATTATATCAGAAGGAAGTTGGACATTGCCAGAGATATCGGAGTTATTTCAGTAGCATCACCTTAGTTTTATTGTCAATGTATATGTCAACATCCTTTTCATTTTTGTATAACCAAATTGTCTGATCAGGTAGGATAAATTGAAACACGGTTGCGATTGTTGCAAAGAATGATAATTTTAGGTCAAATGAATGTTCTGCTTAACTTTTCGTTGATGGTTCTGTGACAAGTTATTGATCTGTTGCTATTTTGTAGTACAAGCAGGAAATTTTTGCCAAAATATTCTTTTTCGGTGAAATGCTAATATTAGAACTAAAATGTTTTAACTAGTACACACCGCCGCTGCCAGCAAGCACTTGCCCAGCATCCGTACAGCTAGCTAGCCTGTCCGCTGAAGATCAAGAAACGGCAATACGAGGACAAACAAGACAGGCAAGGCATGGGGTTGACAAAGTCTAGATGAGTTCGCAACATTTTTTCCGCAAATCGCCATCCCAACCATCACGATTTCAGGCATGAGGGAGATATACAACATGAATAGCTTCAAATGTTGCAAACCGCGTCAGTAAAAGCTGAAGCATACAAATACCTCAAAACATAAGTTATACCCTCGTTAATGACCAGTATCTTACGTGATCAAATGTTGCGCATGCTAGCACAAGTCAAGAAATTACATGCACATGTGGGAAACTTATATGGCATCAAAGACACCATAATATTAAGCTAGTCACGAATACTACAGTATGTTTATGAGAGGTCTTGTCCAAGCCTGACATGGTAAGTTTGTTCTTGCTCAGCATGCTTAAAGCAGCGCCGGAAAGGATAAATCACCAAGCACCATCCATAGAAACTGGGTACAAGCTTGTCTTCAGAATTTGCATATTCAACCTACAAAAATAGATTGTCAAATCACGAGAAAAAACTAATCCAACAACAAATGCAACCAAGAAATCAGTAAACAAAATAGACATAGTTGGGCAATGCTCATCTGTACTAACAGTACCACTTGTGTTTTGTTAATCCTTTATCTACGATGACCTAGAAATTGAAATTTGAACAATTATGTCACTTCTTTTGTTCTTTTATGTGTTTCACGGGATTTTTTTATCCACCCTTGTACACAAAACTTCCTCCAAATGCAATGCCATGCAGTTTTTTTAATTTTTTTTTGAAGAAAACTGGAGGGCAGAGCCCTACAGCACTTTATTCAGATATGATAAAATAAAAGGAAAAATGTACAGACAAACAGAACTTAAACGAAATCCAAAAAGGAAAAGCTGAAAGAGATAAAAGATCTAAGTATGATTCTCTATCCATTCTTGAAGTTCTTGGGCATGTCTTTGCCTTGCTCTATGGATAACCATTGCAAGCTCCTCGAAGAACAACCTTCTGCAATTATCAATCATTGGGTCCATATTATCAAAAAGCCATTTATTCCTAGTTACCCAAACACTTACATAATCATACGACGGAATGCACTTGAGGACAACTGCCAGTCATTTCAACCGCTGTTCTGAAGCACTTCTTGTAGCCGTCTCTCTTCAGCCAGGCAGAGAGGCTCCCATCCACCCAGGTAAAGATGATTCTAGGTTGACCAGATTCCTCATAGTAGTTTTCAAGGGTAAGGATGCTATGGTTTCTGATATTCTTCATTAGTGAAAATGTTGAAAACTCAATTGGGTTCTGCGGCGACCATTTGTTCACTAAACACTTCGTTTTCACCTTCCCTGCCTTCCCATAGCAGTAATCACCTCGATGGAACCTCAGACGTTCACCATCGAAATCCAATGGCCTCTCTTTGTAGTCCATAAGCTTGCAAAACCCTCCCGCTGGATGTGGTAACATACGCACTGCTGCTTTTTTATCGTTGAATTCCATCTCACCTGCAAAAGTAATGTTTTCTGTCAGGATGCTTAGATGAGCTAGTCTCCAGAAGCCAAAGTGCATTTATTAAGATAAGGTGCGTCCATGATAATTTTCTCTTCGTTCAAAGAATTGCACAGAGCAAAAAAGCCCACTCTTTTTCTCAAGAGGGATATCGCAAAGGAGTTCGACACACTGCGATGGGATTATTTACTTGAAGTACTACAACAGTTAGGTTTCGGATTCGGAGTAAAATGGAGAGAATGGGTCTCGGCCCTTGTTATCCTCGGCATCCTCTCCTAATTCTGAATGGAACAAGAGGCAGAAGCTTCAAGCACAGGAAAGGGCTAAGGCAGGGAGTTTTTTTTTTTTAGGGAGAAGCAGGGGATCCTTTATCCCCCATGTTGTTCATTATTGCCTTTGACCCCCTCCAAAGATTAATGCAACTAGCTACAGAAGGAGTACTCCAACCAATTGGTCATGTGGCAGCACGCTTCAGGGTCAGCATGCATGCCGACGATGTCGCTACTCCTATCCCCAACAAGAAAAGAAGTCAGAGCAGTTTATGAAATCTTATGGACCTTTGGGCAAGCTTCCGGCCTCATCACCAACTTAACAAAATGTGCAGTCTATCCAATTCAGTGCGAGGGAATAAACCTACAAGACATCATGCAGCCGTTTCATTGTCAAGTGCAAAGTTTCCCATGCCAATATCTTGGCCTGCTACTCAGCACAAGCGAATCTGGAAGACAAGGGCGCCTCCAAAGTGTCGCTTCTTTGTGTGGCTGGTGGAGCTCAACAAATGTTGGACGGCTGACAGGTTAGCACGGAGGAGTACGGATCACCCAGAGCGGTTCTTGCTATGTGATCAGGACAGTGAGACCATTGATCGTTGTCCTCCTGCGTTTTCGCGCGACCATTTTGGTTCTCCTTCCTGCAGCAAGTCGGTCTTCAGGAACTCTCCCCTCAACCTGATGCCGCTCCTTTGAAGATTGGTGGAGGACAACAAGTGTTGCAGTAGAGGACATGGCACGTCGAGGCTTCAATTCTTTAGTCATTCTCGAGGCGTGGAGTTTTTGGAATCACAGGAACAGATGTGTGTTTGATGGAATCTCTCCCAAACTGAATGCTACTTTAGCACAAGCCAGAGAGGAAAGAAGACTCTGGGAGTTGACTAGCGAAGAGGAATTTTATCCCTCAGCCCTGACCATCGGAGCGTAGTTTAGTTCTTGTGTTCTGGTCGTTTTATCTTCCTAAATCAGGAGCGAATGTAAAATATAACTAACGGATGTGTGTGGGGTGTGTGTTATACAGGCTCTTTGCCCTGCTTTTTCTTCTTAATATAACGATACACAGCTCTCCTGCGTGTTCGAGAAGAAAAAAAACTGCCAAGTTCTCACACTATCAAGGTATCTTGAGTCATATTAGCATTTGTATTTGAAAGCAAGGTAACACAAAAATGCCTTGATTCAGTTTGATATTAAACACTAATTCTCCTACATGTTCATCCCAGCACAAAATGATGATCTGAAAAACAAGTTGCAAGATGTATTTGGCTCGATGTCAATGGCCAAACAACACAGAATATAGCCTATCTTGTATGTATTGCAATCAATCATAACGACTTCTGTATTTTCTCTTATGAATCAAAAACTATGAGACAAGGCCACTGTACTAAAAGTATTTCACGATTGACCTTGAAGAACACACTTGAACTGAAACATCAATATTCAGTTATTTTATTACTTTTACCAAATTATCACTATCAAGGGAAATGACTTATCACTTTAACCCAGCAAGATAGGAGTTTAGACCAATTTTCACAAAGCACGCAAGCCAACATATAATTATGTCACAGGTAGTTTAAGTCATAAACTATCTTTGGGATTATTATTTCATATTGAACCATGTTTCTTGGCCTTGAACTGTACATATACCTCCACTTTTGTAAAATATCCAGCAATGCTTGCTACTCATCTAACACTATAAGCAATACAGGACCATTCATCTACAAATCATAACTACTGCTCCTGAATAAGAACTGGTAAATTACACTCCAAGTCAACACATAATGCATGGATCCAGGACAAGAAGCACTGGTGGAACTGTAGTTACGGATTTTTCAAGTGGAAGAGCGGGTGTTCTTTAAACTTTGAAAGGACCTAAGAAGTTACAAACATTTACTACTCCTGTTTTCTAATAACGTGTATTAGGGTTCGAATAACTTTCTCAAAGTAAATTTTGACCCTTAATTTCTCTTACAAACAATTGCTAAAAATCAATATTGACTAAGGTCTATGAAATATGAACTCATTAATTGTAATTAATTTGACCATTTAGGCAAAACTTGTAAAGTTTTTGAGTTTTTGAAATCATAACACGTCTTAATTCTATAAATTTATGACATGCAAAAGTGAACCCAAGCATCCATAATGATAATGCAAAATTTTAATGAAAACAAAAAAAGATTAGCACAATATAATGCATGAGTCCACCTAAAGTGATTTGAGGTCAGTGAAGGGCACTTAAGTAATAAACCAACGCTATAGCATGGAGCTATGGCAGGCTTTCGGGCATCTCCATACAAATTTTGACAAGTAAAAAAGACAAAAACATCTACGAGAGCATAGTTAGCATCTTGAGACATCTGCTAAGCAAACAAGAGGTAAGATGGTAGTTACCTGGAAGGGCTAGGTGAAGATGGCACAGGTTAAGTGAAGAAAATGTTAATGCAACAACTGATAATCAACCTGGAAAGAGAGAAGAGTAAATGAGAACATATGAACCAACATTAACAAACAAAATATTATGCGGATTCCATCCCTTCAGCCCACCAACTAAGAATTTGAATTGTTTCAAAGTGCCCTCCTATGGACTCTACACAATATATTCAGTTAGTTTCAGAAGTTAAACAACAGGCTTTCAACCAGAAATATAAATTAGCAAGCAACCAAGAAATGGCCTCCCAGCCGTAAGTTCCAAATACTGCATTGTACGTGCACTGTAAGATTCATCTAGAAGCATCAGAAAAAAATACCAATTTAATTTATGTGAAATTTACTACAGGATTCTGCTAAAACGTAGAAATTGCTATGAGACATAGAGCCATGTTTTATTTGCTGCTGGATACTGTCTAGTTCATTCTTAGTGTCCAGCAGCAAATATCCTTGCTTAATCTCTTTTTTTTTCTTGCTCTTTCGTATTATGAAGGGGAAAAAGTGTCTGATTACGATGTCATTACTCCGGCCAAGGTTAGTCTTTTATAGTACCCATAATTAGTCTAAATATGCAAGATATAATGCAATACACATTAATGCATACCTCGAACATTAGTGAGGCAAACATTGAATCAAATTCAAACGGACATAAGCAAACAGTCAAAGAATATGGTGTGGCTTTGAATCAAATTCAAACTCAAACTAACATAAGCACACTGGCATAATCAAACTGACATAAGCAAACTGATATAGTGCAATATACCTTATCGTACTCAGCAGGTGGACAGGGTCACGTTGCCAAAGTTCTGCTTACTTGTTCACGAACACCCGATAATATTGAGACATGCCTGTGGAGAAGAACATCCATTTCGTTAGTCCATCAATCATACCATAGATACGCTCAAAACATAGAGTACTAATTTCATGCGGAGGAAGAATCATTCAGGAAAACGACTGTTTGACAACAGAATAGTCGCACAAAAATTTCGAAATCTAGCATGGCAATTGATCCGCAAGAGGGAAAGACTCATCGATCACTCCTGTCCTCGATGGTTAGAAATATATCAACGATTTCAACTAACCAGCAAGGGCCAATGCACGATAAATATACAATGAGGTGCGTTCTGCTTGCTCTGACAAACGGTAGACGGGTTGAAGCACTCAGACCTGAATGCCGTCGTCCGCGCTTCCCTCCTCCTAGAGAGGGAAGTGAGCGGCGGTTGCCCTGGCCGGGATCCTCGGCGCCGGCGACTATCTGCGTGCGTGTGGTGGTCGGGCCGTCGGACGGCGGCTAGGGTTAGAGAATTGAGCAAGAGCAACTCGGGATCGGTGGAGTTATTTTGACTTAGGTCGCACTCGTCTAGTCGCTGGGGAATCAGCAAGGGTGTAGAGCCATGTCACTCACTGCCTGGCTGGGTCCACTAATGGTGGAGTTCCATTCCACGCTGGAGGCGGCAAAAACCCAGTGACTCAACAAATTCAAGGCTTGTGGCGATAGCGAAAGAGACTGATAGTTACCAGTCTTAGTAGCACTAGCACTTGATGTTTTAGGTTTGACTTAAATGAATTTTTTAAGATTTAATGGCGTTGTGCTTTTAACGGATGGCCGGAGACGCTTGTGGTGACTTCGTCAATCTAGAGGATTTGTCGGCTATCAGTCTTCGAAGATGCTCTAGATTGTACTGTGTAATAAAAAAAACTTGTGGCTCTATTATTTCATTATAGACAACACATATAATAGAAATAATATGAATATGATATTTCTTATGATGAGATGTTGGCGTGTTCGTACTTTTTGATTAATTAGTTCCATCGTTCGAATGAAAATTTCAAAACTATTCACCAAGTATAGAAGCACGATCCACATATGATATTTATAGTCATGTATATTTTGTGAAGCTGGAGTTTTATAAAATAATATAACCATAAAACTAAGCTGCAGTTATGTGACATGAGTCAAAATGCAATTTTGCAGAAGAATGGCCACAAAACTAGAGGTATATCAAAATTTACCCTTTTATTTTTTATATGAAAAAATATATCAGTCTTAACTATACAACGTGAGAGTCTTTCCGTTGTCATCTATAATATCTATATAAGTCATACCCACTAACTATTATTATTTTTCTAAAGCTGAATCCTCATGAAGCCACGTCACCTGCAAAACCCATACCATCAGATCACTAAGATTCATTTCATCCTGTCCGTCCGTCCTCAGGTACTGATTATTGCGCCTCCACTAACCTTAATTAGTCTTTAACAGTGCCCGTTCCATTCGGCTGCAATATATTTTCTCTTCCGCTAAGCTGACCGTTCCTCCTAACAAAATGCTCCACTCTATTGCCTCTACTAACCTTAATTAGTCCTTAACAATGCCATTTATGTTCGGCTGCAATATATTTTTCTCTCCTGCTAAGCTGACCGTTCCTCCTAACAAAATGCTCGGCTCTATTGTCTAAATAGTACAAATCATTTGCAAATACGCTGCCTCTTCTTTAATACTCTTAACCTGCGGTTCTGTAACTGATGGAGGCTTTTCATCTACCCAAGGCCTACATACATAAGGCCATTCAGAATCAATCCTATGCAGCTAAAGAATTTTCACAGGGTTACGCATGGTGTAAGGATTTCGTTCTCTCTTCTTCTCATCTATTATCACTGCATAGTTCAAGGTTCAAGCCCTCTGCCTCTACTGGTGCTCTTTCCGTGGTTTATAAACAACTCATCTTTCGCCTTTCTACATTGATTTCATACTTCGGATTTGTCTGGTGACACATGTGCCTATCAAGGTCACACTTGCTCAGGTGAGCGTTTTGCGCCTGCTGGATCACTAATCTTAGCGATTCTATATGTAAGTTTTATTCATGACCTCAATTCAAAATATATTTAGTTGACATTTTGGGTAGTACTGTCATGTGCCATATGATTCAGCTGACAATTTTCCTAATTAAAATGGCATCCTTAGAGTCATATTCCTCTCTTTTTTCCCCAATCATCTGTGGTGCCTATTAGTTAATTTCGCTCTTTATCCCTGTTTGCAGGCTGAACTCTGAATAGAGTGGCTACAACCGAAGTCTACATAAATTTTATAAGAGAAATATGATACCCAAAAAATGAGCCTCTGCAGTACGAAGGTGGTAACTTTGCTTTCTTCGAGAACATTTTTTTTCATCACACCAATATGTATGGTTGAAATCTGTCTGATGGTACTGGATCCTACGGCAATTGCTAGAGCCGTTCACAAGCAGCCCATAATCCATGTCAGCCGAGGCTTCATTTTTTTTTCATTTTCTATGTGTAAATTGCAGGGGTATAAATTTGTCCTACAGCAATAATCAGTAGGGATTCACTATGTCTACTGCTATTCCCCAAATTATCCACTCCAACTTTTTTCCCACAAGATATCTTATACTTCTGCAATGTTTCATTTAGTTTGAAGCAATTAATCAACCTTTCTATTTAGTTTCTTCAACATTCATCCAATGCTCATCAAAATGATGCCTAAAATTCCCGCAGCAACGCGTGGGAAATTCATCTAGTTAACTAGAATGCTCATGTCGGCCACGGTAAAACTCAACATGGAAGTTAGTCAATAGCGCTAAGATCCTCCAAGTCCCCAACCACACCCAGACATCACATCTACACACACCTGCGCATTCATCCCCTCCACTCTCGACCTCATCCCGCCGTCGCTCACCGTCTTCCACCGGCAGATCTGTCCGACACTCACAAAAGGATCTAGCTAGCTACCACTTGACTGAGAGAAGGGAGGGGAGGAGGAGGAGGGGGACCTAGAGCTCACCAGCGCCGCTTTGCCTCATCAAATTCGGTAGTCGAACTAACCCACTCGGGTTCAGGTCCCAAACTTGACAGGAGTGTTGCACATTTACGGGCGTCGTCTTCATCAACAGCGCGGCACTCACGGTGACTTCATAAATCTCAAGATCCACTACAAGAAAACATACTTCTAGTCACCAAGTTTTAGTGACCAAAGAAAAATTTTCTTTGTTAGTCACTATAAGTTGATTAATAGTGATCAAGTTTGAGATTTTTGGTGGATATACGGTTTTAGTGACCAACGTTTTATGTAGTTACCAAGGTTATGTTGGTTGCTATATAGTTTTAGTGACCAACATATGTAATTATTGGTTACTATATACATATAGTGACAAGGTTTTAGCCACCAAAATGTGACCAAGATTGTTGGTGACAAACTAAATATTGTGACCAACGATACACATATAATGACCATTGGTGACTAATAATCATTTTTCTTGTAGTGATCAGTCGGCCCAGTCTTGAAGGCACTCAGAGGGGTAGGAGTTGCGTGCGTGTGTTCACATATAACTACTCGTGCGTATTTGTGAGTGTCTGTGTCTCTACTTTGTTTTAAAAAGGTGATCCATACATTTTTCTTTTACAGTGCTATGAACATGCATTTTTAGTAAAGGTTTTAGTAAAATATATACATTTTTTCATTAAATTATACGATACCTTGTTTTCTTGTGATGGCTACACCGCCAGAAGAAAGACAAGAAAGTACTATATAACTTAATAAAAAAATTATATGTATATATGTACTGTCTGTATTAAGCATACATACATCTTCGTTGGAATGAATGGCATCAGTTCAAACGGGCAACATTATTTTATTTTATTTTATTGAGGAAACTACGGTGGGGGTTACCCACCTGAATGGCAACATTATTTTGAAAGACAAAGATTCCCACTAGGCACTCCGAATTAAATCCTTCTTCGGCTCTTATTCTCTTTTTTTTAAAAAAATTACACAGTATAACGCAAACGCTCACAACACGCACGCACACTCACCCTATGAACACACGTACGCAAACTCTACCCCTATGAGCACCTCCGAAGGACTGAGCACCTGACAGATCTGGAGATTTCCGAAGTCACCAAAGGCGCCTCGTTGTCGACGGGAACGCCGCTTACCACTTAACGCATAATGCCGGTAAATCCTAGAAAATTCGCTCTCACCGGGAGTCGAACCCAAGACCTCAAAGGTGTTACTCGAGTGCCTTAACCACTAGGCCAAGACCCCTTTCACCTTCGGCTCTTATTCTTGCATAATCAGAATACACAAAGGTGGATATTTTGTTAAGAACATGTTCTTCAGGAAAGACTATAATTTGAATGTGTTACAAAACAAACCGACATGCAATTGCCACCCAATAGCTCTCGACCAAGAGACACCACCTCCCTAGCCTTTCTGGAGGTCCAAGCCTGCATTCCACTATTATCAGGAGAATGCATAACAAACGGCTAAAGGAGAAACCATCATGCTATTCGAGGGAGAAAATGATGGCGTGCAGAGACTGATTACGCCTAGCGGAGTAGCATGGTGCGACAACAAAGATGTCACCAGCTCTCAAAGAGTAACCAAGCTTGGGTTGATTCAATTCCGAACCCTTCTCAGTGGTTGAATCTATTATGAAACTGCCAGCTCTAACACAGATAAAAGTGATTATCTTGAATTCTTGATGCGATCATGGTGGGATGAAAGGAATGGTGTTCGTGAAGGAGAGACTAGGAAAAGTACATTGGCACTAGAAAGGAGTATTGAGACATACGTAGCTGAGATAATGAGGAGTATTCAGAAGGAAAAGCCAGTCTTAAGAAAGAGCAGTGGCAAATGGGAAAGGCCTCCAGTCAGTTTCCTGAAAATGAACAGTGATGGCTTCTTCTGCAGATCATGAGTTTTCAGAGTTTTCAGCTTTGCCCAATTTGACCTGGCATCAGAAACTATGCTTCTGGTTCATCACAAGATTCACAACATTCATCTGTATTTCAGCTTTTTTTTGACGTAATTACAGTAGGAGAGGCTCCCACTGCGCTTTATTAAAAAATAAAAGCCCCAAAGACTGTACAAACAAAAGTCAAAGAAACCTAAACTAGTGAGGAAACAAAGAAGCCATACGGCAAAAGAAAGAAAGCAACAAATGCAGGCAAGAAGAAACTAACTGTTACACCTAAAAAAAAAGGGCAGATCCCTATGTCTCGGAAGAAACCGAGTCAAGCCAGTGTTGGAATAATTGACCTCGGTCAAGTGGCCCAAAAGGCCCAATCTGAATCCATCTAAGGCCCCTATTAGCTGCCTTGATCGGGAGGCAGAAATCAGCTCATCTAAGGGCCTGGCCTCAAACCTACAGCCTATATAACTAGAGGGAAACCTCTTGTTTACCCTAATCTTGAGTTAATCACGAATTAGCCGTCAATGGTTATTCCTAACCCTAATCTACCGATCACTAAGAGGCTGGAAGGTT
>LAPY01006039.1:0-12643 GCA_000970635.1 Eragrostis tef
ATTTCCCTGCTGCCAACTTATTGTCCCAAGGGTATGCTGTGCATTAAAAATTCCATCAGGTGCATAACATGGAACATGCGAATATTTGACAGCAGAAAGCTGCAATTCTGTTACCTCTGTAACTGGCCCAAAAGGAGTGGAGTGGACGACTGTGCATTGATCATGGTCATGACCGGAGAGCACAAGGACCTGAGATGGATTGACCCATGTAATAATATGGAAGTTAATCTCAAGTTCATTCAAAAAAAAAATCCAAGTCTTCTCCAACTACAAAAGAAGTTTACCGGTTTCAATGTGCTTAGCAAAAGGTCAGACGTCTCTTTACTTAGATAATTCTGGTAGCTGCAACAATAAGGTTATTTTAAATCAATCGTTATGGCTTTGCAACAGTGGACAAGTTCTGAAAGCTAACAGTGGTTTTTGAACTGATGCACAGAAATTATTTTAGAAAAAATGCATGAGGCAAAATCAGACCATGAGAACTTGAGACATCACTAATCACATAAGCAATTGTTTTACAAAGAAGAAAATAAAAAAAATTGAGCCCAAACTAAATCACAATTAAGCATCATATGTAAATGAAACTTTAATTAAAATAGTAAAACAATATAGCATGAGGAAGGACTTACGTGATTCCTTGGTGCCCGGCAGCATAGGATACCCTCTGGAACAGAATAAATCAATCAGAAATATGTCGAAATTGTTGATTGAATTGCTTATGTCAAAACTTGCAAAACATTCTAAATGCATTGACTGGTGCAATGGTGCTACATATACAGAACTGTATATGCTTTCAATAGAAATAAAAGCATGCGACAGTATATGTCTTATGGCCAAACAGAGCATATTAAAGAGGTTTACAAATTTCATTAATAGCACCAAATAAGCACCTTTGGTAGAAACAAGGGAATACCTGATTTATAACAGGTGAGGTATGATGTGGGCCACAGGGAGTGTTATTAGGTCGGTAGAGTGGAATATGTGTTAGTAGAACTGTTGGGTTCGATGCGTTGCCTTGAAAGAAAAGAAACAATATTCAGGAGTCTGATTGAGCATAGCAAACATGTAAGCATCTGTACAATCTCATACCTGGAGATAGACTTTTAATGAAATCCCAAGAGGAAGATCTTTCTTTGTTTTGTTTTACTCCTGCCAAAAATAAAATTATTATTATTTACCAACTAGCAGCATAGAAGGAATGCCGTGAACAACTTGGGATCATCAATCATGAAGAAATGAACCATAATGTGGATTCTAAAATAAGAATGTATGTCCAAGTACAGTGGCATTCCTTGATTTCGTAATCAGCAGGTGGGTTCCTAGAAACATACCATCTAGTGTTTGAGCATCGACGACAACAAAGTCCACCCTACCAGCTGAAAATTTGTAGTTTCTTGACCCAAATTCTTTTTCATACCGACTGAGCACCTGCATAAAGAAAATATATCAACATTATACCCGGTCTTATGCACTCTACACAATGACAGGAATGCTCATCATAACTCATAACGAACTTTAGGTGGACACTGTTATACAAACTTTTGTTAAGGTCTAAATGATTATAATTTGGTTAGTAAACTTAATTCTCAGTAAAGATACACAAGATTGATCTTCACATTATATTGAGAAGTCTCTTATATGACATCTCTAAATCTTGGTGTTTCGATCGATCGTCATATCGGACAGAGTCAGACATCAAAGCACTTCAACAACCACGCACCAAGAGGCCCCATTTGCACAAACAACAAAGTCATACCCAAGGGTAACACCATTTTTTGAACTTATTTCCTGAATCTTACTGTCCTTGATGAGAATCAAGCTCATGTAGGGGTTGACCTGAGTTTAAGTGATAAGAACCAAGTACAGAAGGTTCTTGGCCCTCATATGAGAACAAGGTACTTAACATCTATGAAACATGGATACTTCTGAACGCTCTCGTATCAGATACCGATACTCTTCTGATACATGTCAGATACCATTCTAACACTTTGTCAACACCTCTCTGATTCTTTCCGGACACAAACCTTAATCCACCCCTCATTTGACTCATAAAAAGGTTAGTGCAAACCCTAGCCCCAGCAATCATCAAGCCATCCTCCTCCCTCAGGCCATCATCCTCCTCCCCCATGCCATCATCCACACTCTTCCTACCTCGAGCCATATGTTATACAACAGACACATATAAAAATACATATTCACGTGTATCGCTGTATCAATGTTTTTGACAAAGGTTGCCTACTTTTTTCTAGAGTTTGTTTTAACGGAAGTATGCTAACATGGTAGCCAGGATGCTTAAAAGCATAATATTACCCATCGAATGTCCATTGTATGAAAAAAAATCATACTTCCAAAATACGAAAATTAGCAAAAACAGATTTTGAAAGAACAAATAACATTTTTAATGTTTAAAATACGATTTATGTGATTTCTTAATTCAAGACATACAATTAGGTGTTTGGATGGTGATTTGGACCTAGACGAGACGGCTTAGTAAGTTCTGGGACCTAGAAATTACGATTTCAGAGTACCAGGACCTGGATGAGAACCCGGGACAAGTTTGAGGACCACTGGTGCATATCACTCGATGTTAAAATATCTATGGAAACAAATAGTGACATGAGATTTCAGAGAGTAGATAGCTTAAAAAACACACAGCTGAGTCACTCACCTCAGAATGAACTGAGTGAAATGCTGAGTAACCAATATCATGATTTCCAGAAAGATAGTAGACTGGGACATGCGGCTTTGTTCTCTGTTCATTCAGGCTGAATATATGCTTAAATCTAGACAAGGATTCCTGCCATCTAAAATCAAAGGAGTACATATTAAGAAAAGAATAAAGAGTGAAATTCAAAACTATCAAATAAGTCTGATACAGAAAACCTGAGTAATAAACTTTATGTCACTGAAGCAAACTTACAAACTAAATATGAAATATAAAAAAGGTCATTATGGAATATCTAATAATGTTATATCACACAATAAATTCTGGGAGCTCTAAGAAATTGCAATAAGAAAGGAAAACAGGGGCAGAAAACAGGACGAAACAGAAACATGAAGGCGGTAAATAAACAAACGAGCAAAATATCTGGTTCACAAATGGATGAGAAGCAATAACAAGTAACAAGGGCTACTAAAAATAATGCACCATCTGTCAAATGGCAATAAAATGTTTTCGATAATTTCTTTTCCTAAGTGGATCAACCGTTTCTCTAGTATAGAATGGTTTCAGTTTCCACCCTAAACATAGCAGCATGTTATTCATGTGTATACATCTAAGTCCATTGTTGGGTTAAACAGAAAAAAGCTCATAACAGATCACTAATCATGCTCTTTAGTGTCACGGGTTCTCCAGAATGTAAGAAGGTTTGTTACATAAATACTCGTTATACATGCTTGAGGTAAGAATTATACCAAATGAATTAGATAGGTGATTCGGCATCTGTCAAACAGGTTTAATCCAAAAGTAATGCACTATAACTGATTTTAAGTATTACATATTCGAGTTACATCACTTCAAATTGCACCATGCAGGTACAACAGTTCTAATCGATGCAGTACAACTTAGAATAGGTGGAATGTTGGAAAGTGAACATATTGCACACAATAAAAGGTGAATTAGAATTCAGTATCCGTGCCTTACTCTTCATCGGACATGTATGGGCCCCCATCGAAATGGTCACCAAGAAATAACACCACATCAGGATTGAACGGCAGTACGACAGATTGGAAGGACCGTTTCATATTCAAATCTGTGTAAAACTCAGCTGCCTGCAGTGCAATTGAGCTAGCTGGAAGGCCAAGGGAGGTGCTGTCCATAAGCTGCAAGGGAACGTTTGAGAAAGTGAGATGCAGATACTTCAAACAATTCTTTGTGTAAGACCATTGGGGTAATGGCACAACGGCATAAATTATGCTAGCAGTGGAACTAACCTGTGGATCGGCAACAACAGCAATCTTCACATGGTCATTCTGTCCATGAAAAGTTGAAACGAGAAACAAGATTGTGAGATAGAATATATTCGGATAAATCCACCACTTTTTAGTCTCAATGAAAGCTATTATATACAATGGTGATAGAAGAGGGGTAGAGATGAAATGCACTGAAAAGAATAGAATTAATACATTACACGGTTTCGTCCAGAAACTTCAGCGTGATTTATGATTCAATCTACCTTAGCATTGGCAAGGACCAAGCAACGCGGTGACTAATTGCCAAGCTGGCGTCTATGCGTATTGATGCTCAGTACATGAGAAACTGAGAATTGAGGTTGAATCACTGCTCAACCCTCTTTTACCGGGGGAAATTGAAATGGTTACTTAGGAGGAAGTGAACTACTGCATGGGGTTCTTAGGTTAATCGACACGGTGCTGAACTCACAAGATAGAACCCTGCACCGCGCCTCAAATCAACATCATCTCGTACTCACCTCCATCGAGGAGCGTGATGGTGACGAGGAGGGCCACGAGCAGGCGAGGTAAGAGGCCCAGTAGGAGCCCGCCTCACCGTAGAGCAGCGTGGCCACCCACGCCGCGCACAGCACCAGCGTCAGCCGCGTCGCGCTCTGCAGCGTCGGTCCCGCGGCGAGCTTGTAGTCTCGCCGGAGGAGTCGAATGCGAGCAAAGCGCCGGCGGAGTGAGATCTACGGATCCAATCCGCCGGGTCGCCACGGTCGACGAGGGTCGAGTCGGGTCGGCAGCCAGCGCTCTGCACCTGAAGTGAGGCGAGAGATCATCGTCCACGTGTCCTCAAGTAGATCCAGGCCGTTCTAAGCGAGCAAATAACTTTTTTTTTGACCTGGAGCAAATAATATTTTTGAGCATAGGGCACCATACACTGGTCATTTTGTGAACATAATTAGTACTAACAGTTTCCTAAAAAACTAACAGTTCAAAAGAAACACATTTAGGCCATGTTCCAAACCTCTAAAACTAATAATTAGTTAGCAAATAGCCAATAGCAAAGTATTATTCAGATAATTATTAGCTAGCTAACTATTAGTTGAGGGTGTTTTAAACCTCTAGCTAATAAAATAGCTAACTATTAGTTTCTATTAGCTGGGTTGGATCAGCTAATGAAACAGTTGTTAGCTGGAAGTTAGCTAATTATTAGCTAAACTATTAGCTAAAGGTGTTCCAAACCTTTAGAAATAATTTTAGCAACTAACTACTATCACTAGAGGTTTGGAACAGGCTTGAATCACCCGCTTAGTTGGTTAGGTGGTGAAGATTGTTGGTAGTGCATCCCTATTCACTCAGGTTTGAATTCTCATACTCTCAAATTTGAATAACTATCGGTTGGATCTCTTTTTTTTTTCACCTCCACTACCGCCTCTACAATCTCCCAACCCTTTTTGTCACCGCATCCGCACCACCATGCCTTACTCTCTTGCTATTTGTCAGGAGGTGGGAGAAGAGGAAAAATACTACTTCCTTTATTCAGAAATAGATGTCGTTCTAGATCTGGATACAAAAGAGAGATAGCGATAGAGATGTAGTGAAAAGAAGAAATATTGTATTGGGAAGAGAGAAAGGTGCATTGGAAAGTAACAATGACATGTAATTTGAGAAAAATTAAATGAGATTAGAATTGCATGTATTGTTGAACGGAGGAAGTAGAATGGTAGTATACCCAAGTTCGTCTCATTTAGAGCATTTCCAAAAGACTCCTATAAAATTGACTCAATAAACTTATTTTTGAGAGTAACCAAAAAATTATGAGAGGCAAATTTTCTCTCCTCCTCCAAAGTTCTTCTCTAAACATGGATTAAGACACTTTTGATTGGGTCACATCAACGTTTAAGACCGCAAGAACATTAACTCTATAAGAAAAAGAAGAGACAAGAGCCCTAATTCTTCTCCCGTTTGTAGCTTTGTAGCTACAGATGAGAGGAGTTTAGCAGCTATGAAAAAACTGGAGTGGTTTTGAAATCTTATTGGAGGTGACTTTTTTGATTGACTCCTAATATTTTGATTTAAGAGAGGTTTATAAGGCTTTGCTCTTAGCAAGAAAGTTACAAAAAAGATCTGTCTTCACAGACACCATAGGATGAATGCCTTTGCCAAGATTTAAGCTTTCTAAAACGTAGTATTCTCAAAAACACAGAGATAGGATTGGAATGTGCTTTCACTTCGAATCCTATGGAATAAAAATCGTATGAATAACGATTTGGATGGCGCACAGGAAAAACACTAGAATTGGATGAGATAGACACAGAAAATTTTTCATGAAATTGGACCTCATGTTAAGAATCCTCCAAAATACTCTATTCTAATTCCAAGGGATTGAAATCCTTCAAAACTCTTATAAAAATCCTACAATCCAAAAGAGGCATCTAGTAGCCGTAGCCGATGTGGTTAACAATATAGCAGAGTACAAGCCCGTGCGGCAACAACACTTTAGCAGCTGCTTTCTTAACTGGAGACATTTGCAGATTGATAATACAAACGTGGTCTACAACATTTGGCAGAATTTACAGATGCTTTGCACTACCCAGAGAGGTACCCATAAAGAATTTCTGATTTGCAACGTCCATAATTCATGCTCTTCACATGGATTTCTTGTAAAATAAAACACATTTTCGGTTTGGATCACCAGTGGTCATGTGCGCCTAAACCATCTTGTTTTTCAAAATATGCTGTTATTGCTTTCAGCCTTCCATTGAGGAAATTCTTCTCGACCTGCCAGAGATATACAACTGTGATGTCCAAACAATGCAAATACAAAACCACTACCGATTCAACTTCACGAACGAACAGATCCATGTTTTGGAATGTCGACTAGGCACAGAGACAGCAAAATGTGCTTACCTCAACAGCCCATGGAGGATCAACAGACAAGGAGATGTCTGCCAATTGGTTTAGGTCAACGTTGCGAGGAAGAAACATCACTATCCTGGAAGCTATCATGGTACCAAGTTTAAAAAGAGAGTACCTGAAGAGATCAACAAGGAGATGTTAGTCCATCAAAGCAAAATGAAGGTAATATGTATGAGCACAACTACTAGAAACAAACTTTCAAAGTAAAAATTGAGAAACTAACCCATCACAAGGCTTAAGCATGGATTTCATGTCATAAATATCCACTTTAGCGTAGTCAGGCCCACCCCAAGGAGGCGACATGAAAGCAGTGTCTCCCTGCAGAGAACATTTGATTACCCAAAGTATGCATAACCAATTTGTTGCAATAATGACAACGGAAGACTCCTAAACCTTGACCTATTCTTGTATTTTGCATTAACACAAAAGAAGGTACAGCCGAATATCTAATGAATGTATAGCTCCATGGGATTATATGGATAGGCACATGTAAGCAGGGTCAAATCAGAAATTCACTCTGAGGCATTTAGAGTTTCAAGAATTAGGGAATTACCTTAAGGTGAGGAGCTATGCGGATAACATCACCAACAACAAAATCGATGTGGTCCTTTACTCCATAAACAAATGCATTATGTTGTGCACAATCAATCTTTTGTGGATCAATATCAACTGCGATAACATGATTGCACCTGGGAGAAAAGAATTGATACCATTAATACGGAATGCGGCTTTAGATACATTTTGCAAACAAAATGTCCCAGATAACATCCATTGGCACATGATCCTTGACATTCACAAGGAGAAAGAGAAAGTAGTTTAGTTAATGCATATCGCATAATGCTATACGCACAAGCCACTGCATTATCATAAGCAAAAGGAAGTTTCTATGCAAGAGGAAGTGCCCAGGCTGCTATAAACATGATTCACCTGATTTACGTAAGACATGAGTGCAAGATAACAGTGACATACTTTGTAGCAAACTGGATGGCATTTCCACCAACTCCTGTGAAACAATCGATCGTTACTCCTACACCAACACGGGATGCATGATGCTTTGCAATCACCTCTGGCGTGACTGAAAACCACCCTTCTTCATCCATCTTTATACCACTATCAAAAAGTGAGAAAAGTGAGTATCGGTGAGTCCAGTACTTGATGATGTCGTTGGATATGTAGGCTTCCATGTCTTGGTATGAATGATCTGTGGAACAATTGACAGGGTTATTACAAAAGTCCAGAAAGTGCACAAGGAACATGAGAAAATGTACTACTCGAGTCTCATTGCACCAAGGCTACCAAACTAGCTGCAGTTGCTCAAAGAAATCTAGAAACCATTGTTTAACTGTACAATCTGAAATGTAACAGGAACAAAAACTCCTAAAAAGCAGGGACTGTAATATCATCTTACACGATTGAGATCTCCTTACTCTCCTTTTCTTTTTGGTGCTGGCAACTTCCTGCACCATCTCTAACACTTGAGTCATTGAACCATTCTGTTTCTTTCCAGCATGTTGTGCTTCATCGATGGTAGTTATCACACTGCTACTTTAAACATATATTAACAAGAAATAATGATAAATAACTGCATAAACATTTAGTTTGATCTGGTATACCTTTGATTTATTGGTTCTTCATCAGGAATATTGGATAAGTCATGTAACTTGTTGCGATGGTCTTGTCCCTGCCCACCCAGATGCCTGTCATCATCAATCTGACCTGAGATGGGAAGAAAAAATTACATAAACAACAGAAATGGCAAAGCCTTAGTAGCAAGCAAATTGGGCTAGAGACTACACCCAACAATAGCTATCACTTACAGACAACGAAAATGCTGAAGAGACAGATATAATGACAAAAACCCTACAAAAATGGTCCCAAGAGGTAAATTTGAGCTCAGGATACAGATTCGTTTTGTACCTACAAGAAGGGAATTGATGGTAATAATTAACACCACAAAAAATGACAGTTAATTTATTGTGATTTTCAAATCAAAATTTGTTCTGCATGCATGCAATAAGAAATGCTCTTCAGCGCAATGTAGTGCAAAACTCAATCCTGCAAATAATCGATATCTCTACCTTGCCAAAATTTTCATTTCCATTCTCACATGAGTTCGTGTTGGACACTGTAAATTGTTTCTGACATAATACATATAACTATCTGCGATATTAACTGCAACAAATAGACACAAAGTAATTATTCAAACCTTGATCCTTACAGTTTTCTTCCGTTGATACGCTTTTAGATTGAGATCCCAGTTCGGCCAGCTCTTTTGTTGTATCTGTGCTACAATATGATGCAAAATCTTCCAATCCTTCAGGAGGGAACCATGTGGACTCTTGTGTCTGGATGTTGTAAAAGTAATATCGACTGTAGAATGGATCCCAGACAACTCTCCATTCGCCATAGTCATAGTAAAAATTGATGTCAGAACTTAAGGCATGCCCATCAACAGAAAATGGTTCTGCTGAACTTGGAGAAGCCTGACGGCCAGTTTCACTATCCTCATGTGGCACTGCAAGAGGTTCCACATATATTTGATCTTCCCTCATAGGCAAATTTTCTTCCTGATAAATCCCGACACAGGAACGTCTAGATTCACCATGATCCAGCATCTCCACAGAACATTGCGATGCACTGTCAGAAGCTTGATTTCCTTGACTATGAGATTCTGGTTTTACAGGGTTGCCAGTGTTATCAAGAAGCTTCCCATGCTCATGCTTATTTTCATCTTCACACCCAGTGGCTTTTTCATCAGAGCAGATAGTGCTACAGCCAGAATCTTTTTGTTTTTCAACACACAGAGTGCCTTCACTGAGCACCTTCTCAGTATCATCATTACAGAGTTCACTGTAACCCAGAGCAGTCTCAGATGAATGGCACGAGTTGCTGCCCTCCAAAACATCCATTGATGGAACATCGCTTTCTCTATCTTCAGTGTTGACACATATCCTCACATCATCATTCATTTGTGTGTTTGCTTCTTCAAATGGTGCTTGAATACCTTTTTTCTTTCCCTTGTTGACATTCTTCTTTTTCTGTAATGTATAAAAGGGTTTAAAGTTACAGAATAACCATGAGGAGAACAGTAGTACATAGTTTAGCATTATATGAGCACCGACCACTTTACTTGTGCTGAACGAAACAGGAAGCCCCAAAGAACCCATGAGATTGACCAATTCCAAATCTTCAACAAATGTCTGGCCTATTGATGCACAAAAACATCATAAGTATATTGTAAGAAACTGATTGGCACATAATAAAAAAGGAGATAAATAGCACCAGGTATTTTCTATTCCTATGTTGTGTGTGTGGAGCACGTGATTTAAGGCGTGAGCAGATCTGCAAGAATGGCTTTTAAGAACTAAGGATTGAGACCCCACTCAATTAGACAAACTCTGACACCAAGTTTCGCTTTCCTGCGGAGGTAATACTTTGGCGGTTCGACCTCCCCGCCAATCTACAGCCCGAATGTGAGCCCTCTCCTCCTACATTTACCATCTGTGGTGACGAACCGCTGTGCATTTTGTAGGAAAGAAACTATATGGATTCACTTTCTAACTTCTAGTTCCATTTCCAGTTAGCAAGAGACATGGTGACAACCATCAACACTCATGTTCACCTCACTAGAAGCAAATGATACAGACATTAAAGAGTCTCGACATTAAACATTAAGACCATCCAGGTCACACATCAGGGAATAGAAATCAGCCAATCAACAAAGCATCTTGATGCAGTCATAAACAAAAAAAGAAGAGGCTCTTGAAAAGAAACCTCACATGACCCAGCAAAGAGACAACGAGGTCAGAAGGTTGGGTGTCTGGAATCAGATCCTCTATACTCTTCCAGGGCAACAAATTTCTTGTTTTTCTCTAACAGTTTCTTTACCACAAAACGTAAAGGCGACTGTAACATATTCTAGTTGTTACCAAGAACCAGAAAAGGACAAAGAAAACACAGCTTACCTCCATCAGTATGTTCGAATGTTTTATTGCATGTTTTATCCGCATGAGATCCCTGCAAAGTTGAAATTTCTCAAATTGCTTCTGCATCATAAGCCTTATAGGAATATGGAGAACACTGGCAATAAAACCTTTTTTTTTTGTGGAAAACTGATCAAAGTGTAAATCAAACAATTATTTGTTACATCAAACGTGAATTAATCAGAGCCTAAACAGGAGACTAGTGGATTTGATTTTGATGCTGAGCACTAAATCCATAATTTGGAAGCACTCACTTTATTCCCCAAAAGTTTCCCAGTAAAACATGGCGCTACAAGGGAGTGATAAAGATCATCCAAGACAACATGAAATTTGTTAAATGCAGACAAATGAAATTTGTTGCCAAGCTAAATCCTTGTCGATATCTGTTACTCGTTATGCCGGTTAAACAAAACAATCTTTCAAGTGCATGCTACCAAGAACATTTCGTACAGACCAATATTTTCGGGCAAAGCAAAGGCCAATGCATAATCATAATTTTTTCTTAATGTCAATTAGACTCTTGGGCAAGCTTGAAGAAAATGTCCTAGGCTTCCATTTTTCTCCATGCAAAATTAGCAGCTCTACAACGTTAAGATACTAGAGGAAGCACAACACAAGGCTCCTCCGAATGAAATGGCTCAAAGCAAGCTGCATGAAATAAGACAATGAAAAAAATGAACTTACCGCTAGACCAGACTCCGCTGAACGCCAGTTCCTCTGGCCTTCGTTCGCACCGGCGGCATATGAATCGTCCCTGAAGCGAGTGAGTTATTCGGGACGAAGAGCTGCTCCTAAACCCTAGCCTAAGACGAGGAGGATGGACGCTTACCAGAGGTGCACTTCGGTGAGCCGGAACAGCCGCCCAAGCTTACGTATCGCTGGAGACTCCTCCTCCTCCGCCGCCGCCGCCATCGCCGTCGAGGAACGGCGGCGTAGCCGGGGGCCGATCATTACCGCTAGACCAGACTCCGCTGAACGCCAGTTCCTCTGGCCTTCGTTCGCACCGGCGGCATATGAATCGTCCCTGAAGCGAGTGAGTTATTCGGGACGAAGAGCTGCTCCTAAACCCTAGCCTAAGACGAGGAGGATGGACGCTTACCAGAGGTGCACTTCGGTGAGCCGGAACAGCCGCCCAAGCTTACGTATCGCTGGAGACTCCTCCTCCTCCGCCGCCGCCGCCATCGCCGTCGAGGAACGGCGGCGTCGCTGGGAGCTGATACGCCGTACGCGTAGCTGTACTGCTGTAGGCGACGAAACAGCGATGCTCGCGCGCGGCCCAGGAAGCCAACACACAATGCCTTTGGGTGCAGGACTTTTCTTTCGCTAGCCGGCGCAACAAGCCCAGCACACCTGCGGTAATCAATGGGCCCAATGGGAATCGTTCCCGTGCTTGGTGCTTCTTTCATTCCAAACTTTGGCATTCCGCCTCTGCGTCCGCCTCGTGCGCGCCATTCACACTGCATCGTCATTTGTATGATCACACATGCCATTGACCAATGACCTAGATAATTATATTTAACTGAAACCGCCAAAGTGATATCTGATTGTACAAGCTAGTCATATATATACGATACCTTTTTAAATCATCGTATACATAGTGATACCTGTAGTCGAAGCATTTTTTCTTACATATATAGCTTTATAACAAATAATCACACAATATTTTTCAAAGAAAATGGAGTAGAACGGTTAGGGAAAGCCATGAAACTGACCATTCTCAAAAAAAAAAAAAAAGCCATGAAACTGACCGGCTTGACAAGATGGAGCAGTGGATTTGGGGAAATTTGAATCAAAGACAAAAATTGCGTGAAAAATTGCGCGCCAGGGCGTGCGCGGAAGCC